>JARKHS020010026.1:0-36900 GCA_030143305.2 Amblyomma americanum | reverse complement strand
AATATTCGCCGCTCTACGGCGCCCAGGCGGGACGGCATAATGTACAAGGCACTACTCAATGTGGACGAAGTCTCCCTCCAGGAACTCGCGGAGCTCTTTAAAAACCACTGGCAGGCTGGGACGCTCCCATCATCCTGGACCCATGTCAGCTTGCGATTTATACCCAAACCGGGCAAGGCCCTCACCCCTCATAATTCGCGCCCCATCTCCTTAAAGGGGCGGAGACACCAATTTTTTGGTTGGCGTGTTCTTTGTTCCAAATGTTGCGTATTGCCCCAGGACGCGTGATACGCGCTGCGCAATTCACATGTGTGTGTTAAATAATTTTTATTGCATTCTTTATACTGAGCGATTTCGGTTTCGTTTTCTGAGCGCCGGGGCGTGCTGCGTCGTCACGAACAGGGAAGAGCAGCAACCCTGGTTCCATGGGCCCCAAAAGTTGTGACGCACGTATTGCTGCGTCGTCTGCTCTCGTACACATGCCTTGCATAGCAGCGCCTTTCGAAATCATGTGCCGACAAACTTGATCGATACAGCGATATGCTGAGAAAAGCCAAGCGAGCGAGGAATGAACTGAGTCCTGAAACCAAGCGGCTCGCTTCGGCCAATCTCAATCGCAATACCGCATAGGCCAACGGGGTTTCAGCGTTGTATTTCCCTTTGCCACGCCGATGCCGATTCTGGCGGACGTCTGTGTCGGTGACCCGTAGCTGACTCCGGTCACATTACAGCGACACGATGCCTCACTTTTCCTGCCAACCAATTCCCGTCTCTGTCTTTACTTCGCGCAGCCGCGCTGCGAGGCTGCTCATGGTCCCGTGGCTGCTGATTACGATATCTGCTGCCAGTTTAGCAAACAGTCCATGTATTCGCTAAATGAATGCTTCCAGACAATTGCACAGGATTGAGCATTTACCGCACGGGTATGTAACTGCTCCAGCAATGCGACCATGACGACGGCTCCATCTCGGCGCCACTTTTGTTTACGTATGTGCATCTCTATACAGACAGCTTTTGCCTGTTAGTTCGGCAAGAATTGCCAGCTGCGTTCCACTTAGGTTAAGCAAGCTCATTTCTTTAGCGCCAGTTGCGGGTTTACTTGTTTGCGCAATGCGATAACTTTGCAAGAACCGCCGAAGAATGCGAGCGCCAGCCTGGGGAATGCGTCATAGCCAGGTTGACAACGCGTAGGACCGGCGTTTCTGAATCGTTGTAACTGCTTTTTTGCTTTTCCGATATGTCCAGGTGTCCATGTGTTCACACTATGCGCTTAACCTGTCATCGTTCAAGATGTGGCTGCCTTCGGAAAGCCGCGCTGTAGCGACCACAGAGTGGTAAGGTCTCGAATTTGCTTTGTCTTGAAGAGGGAACGGAAGAAGCTAGTGAAGAGGAAGTCCATTAATAAGTTAGCCGTAAGAGGGAAAAACAGGAATTCAGGATGTCGCGGCAAAACGGGTATTCGGTTTTAACTGAGGAAAACGATCTTGATGTTCATACAATGAACGATAATCTGACAGCCATCATTACGGAGTGCACAGTAGAAGTAGGCGCCAGGAAAGTTCGACAGGATATCGGAAAGCTATCTCAGGTGACAAAAGATCTGATCGGTAAACGCCAAAGCATGAGGGTGTCTAACCCAACCGACAGAATAGAACGGAAAGAGCTATCGAAGTTAATAAATAAGCGCAAGGTAGCCGACATAAGGAATTTTAATATGGAGAGAATCGAGGATGCTCTAAAGAACTGATGTAGCCTAAAAGCGGTGAAGAGGAAACTAGGCATACGTAAAAACCAAATGTATGCGTTTAGAGATAACGAGGGCAATTTCGTTAGCAACATGGATAAGATAGTTAACCTAGCCGAAGAGTTCTACACAAATCTGTGCAGTAGCCAATGTAATCAGAGCGTTAATGAGAGAGACAGTAGGGAGTAAAGGGAGTAGGGAGTAGAGACAGAGAGGGAGTAAAGAAAGCCTTAGAAGCAATGGAAAGGGAAAAAGCAGCTGGGGAGGATCAGGTAACAGCAGATCTGTTGAACGATTTGGGGGGGGGGGGGGGGGAGATCGTGCTAGAAAAACTAGCCACCCTGTATACGCAATGCCTTATGACCTCGACCATACCAGAAGTTTGTAAGAACGCAAACATTATCTTAATTCATAAGAAAGGAGACGCTAAGGGCTTGAAAAAGTACAGATCGATCAGCTTACTATTCGTTGCCTACAAGGTATTTACTAAGGTAATTGCTAATACAGTCAGGGCAACCTTAGAGTTTAATCAACCAAATGATCAGGCAGGTTTTCGTAACAGATATTACACAACAGATCATATTCACACTATCAATCAGGTGATAGAAAAATGCGCAGAATATAACCGACCTCTATATGTAGCCTTCACTGATTACGAGACAGCATTCGACTCAGTGGAAACCTCAGCAGTCCTACAGGCATTGCGTAATCAGGGGGTAGAAGAGGCTTATGTCAAAATACTGGAAGGTATAAATAGCAACTGCACAGCTACTATAGTCCCCCATAAAGTCCGCAATAAAATTCAAATAAAAAATGACGTAAGGAGACACGATCTCGCTAATACTATTCACCGCCGGCTTACAAGAGGTATTCCGAAGCCTTAATTGGGAACAGTTGGGAACAAGAGTAAATGGAGAATACCTAAATAATCTGTGATTCGCTTATGACATTGCCCTGCTGAGTAACTCAGGATGTGAACTGCAAATCATGATCAATGAGTTAGGCAGGCAGAGCTGAACGCTGGGTCTAAAAATTAACATGCAGAAAACCAAGGTAATGTTAAACAGTCTAGCAAGGAAACAGCACTTCACAATTGGCAGCGAGAGCCTGGAAGTGGTAAAGGAGGCAGGTAGTGACAGCTGATCCGGATCATCAGAGGGAAATAACTAGAAGGTTAAGAATGGGTGGAGCGCATATGGCAGGTTCTCTCTGATCATGAATGGCAGTTTACCAATTTCCCTGAAGAGAAAAGTGTACAAGAGCTGTATCTTACCGGTACTCACCTACGGGGCAGAAGCGTGGAGGCTAACGAAAAGAGTTCAGCTTAAGGACAACACAGCGAGCCATGGAAAGGAAAATGATAGGTGTAACGTTAAGAGACCGGAAACGGGCAGAGTGGGTGAGGGAAGAAATGCGTGTTAATTACATCCTAATCGAAATCATGAGGAATAAATGGGCCTGGGAAAGGCTTCTAATGCGAAGGCAAGATAACCGCTGGCCCTTAAGGGTATCGGAGTGGATTCCAAGAGAAAGTAAGCGTAGAAGGGGCAGCAGAAGTTTAGGTGGGCGGATGAGATCAAGTTTAGAGGCAAAGGGTGGATGCAGCTGGCAAAGGACAGGGTTAATTTGAGACGCATGGGAGAGGCCCTTGCCTGCAGTCGGTGTAGTAAGGCTGATGATCATGATGATGCAAACAGAACACGAGCAGCAGGAAATTACATGAAAAGGAAAAAATACAAGCTAACAAAACAAGCTAACAATGGTCACTGATCGGGTCAAGAGACCGTACACATGAAGCTGGTAAGCTGTGCCAATCACTGATTGTTTGCGGAAAGAAAGAGTGGTGAAATAAGTTACTCTTTGCAAAGTACGGGGTAGGAAAAACGGGGTGGGAATGTCGGGTTCGTCTTGTGTTCTGTAGTATCACATACTGTGAATAATTTATTCTAAGTTTATGGTTAAATAACGAAAATAAGAATTTCAACCGGACAAACTTGCGCCGAGACTGAAGGTTGGTTTTAAATTCGACCTCATTAATGCAGAGACTGAAACGGTTCGTTTGTACTGCGAAAACATGAAAAGCACAGCTTTCCTATGAATCCGCTCACGTGCGTTTATGTTAGTGACAGTATACGTGTCCCATACAATGCACGCACATTCCAATTTGGTCCTTATAAAGGTTTCGTATGCAAGTCTTTTAACCAGCAGTGGTGTATCTTTTAGTATATGGCGCAGCAAACAAAGATTCCGTAAGGCAGACGAGCAAGCATTTGAAATCTGCGTGTTCCAGTTCAAGTTGTTTGTTAAAGTAACACCGAGATATTTATATTCATTTGCTTCAGTAATTTCTCCTGAATCCAGAAAAAAAGAGAATTTAAATGGATTAATTTTTCTTGTAACACGTAGTAGGACAGTGCTTTCAAAGTTGTTTCATGCCGCATCGCTTACACCAGGCGTGGATATTTTTAAGGGATATGTTTAGTATTGCCGGATCGTCAGCTGACAGGATCTCATTTGAAATAATACAGTCATCAGCACACATCCGAATCTGTACAGGTTCATTAACCACATCGACAATATCATTGCAATATATCCAAAACAGCAGCGGCACAAGCACAATGCCCTGAGGGACACCAGATGTGACTGGAAGGGAGGAAAATCATCTCTGGTAATAGTTACGTACTGCTTGTGTTGTATTAAATACAATGGCACCCAAGCAATAAATTTATAAATTAATTTATTATGGGTAGGGACTCCGGAACTTTTTTTGAATGTGTGTGTGTGGGGGGGGGGGGGCAAGACTTCGAGCTTATTTTGTTATTTATTTATTTATTGCTCATTTACATATTAAATTTTATATTATTATTTTATTTTTCAATGCTCAATGGTTCATGCAAATTGTCACGTTGTGGTGACGACACTCCAGCAGCCAGGAAGACAACGAAAAGGCTTCCAAAAAGAACTGTTTAAGGGACTGACTCCCGCCCACTAAGAACTAAATGGTCGCAAACGCGCTGGCCGGTCATCGAACTGAATGCAAGCAGTTCTTGGCCGCGCGCAATTTAAAGCTGGCAAGAAACCTTCGGGATAATGAACCAATAGCAACTAAAACAATCTGGAAAAATGTGGAAGCCTTTGCATGTGGCCACGATCAAGGGGGATAAGTCTTGTTGCATATATCATTACAATACAAAATGATAAAGCCATGTGCCGGCGGTTTTGAATGCGAACGATCAAACGGTGCAAAGAGTCACGACAATATAAAACGAACTGAAATGGGCAGCTTTATAGATGTGCGCACGATGAGTGATCAATTGGTTAAGAAAGTTTGTGCATGGTTTGTCTAAATTCCTCTCCAGTATTCCCCTCCAACCCTTCCTGACCTGCTCCACTGAACGTCCTATAAGTTTAAAACAGTTAGATGTGGGGCTTGTTGGATTTCTGACAAAGTATATATATATATATATATAGCGCAACCAGGGCAGTATAACGTGTGGCGTGTGACAGGCGTGACGTGTGTTAGCACTACGTCCATAGTTTTTTGTAATAAACAACTTTCGATACTGTTACCACAAGCGATAGCATGTCTTTGCCATATAAATATAATGCATGTGTTTGGTTTATCGTTTATGAGGGTTTAACGTCCGTAAGAGGTTCAGGCTATGAGGAACGCTGTACTGAAAGGCTCCGGGAATTTCGACCACCTGGGGTTCTTTAACGTGCACTGACATCGCACAGCGCACGGGCCTCTAGAATTTCGCCTCCATCGGAATTTGACCGCCGCGGCTGGGATCGAACCCACGTCACTGCGGTCAGCAGCCGAACGCCATAGCCACTGAGCCACCGCGGCGCCCGTAATGCACGTGCGAAATAAAATTTTTTGGATAGACCACGTCTTGTTCGTTTCTTCTTCCTGTGTCCTCGCCCCCTGCTGCCCTACATTCTCGCTATGTTAATGAGCTTGATTTCTTAAAACTAACTTCAGCAGGTTCCTTTGTTTTAACTTTAAAGAAAGCACACTAGATATCTGATCATAGTTCGGGAACTCGAAGGTCCTGCCAAATGCAGTGATATAGGTAACGCAAAGAAACATTGATTTAAAAGATACAACAAATCACTGTTGCGCTTGCGCGACGGTCGCAAGCAAGCACTTCGTTTTCTTAGCATTATGATCCTGCAGCAGGAGCGTGGCGACGTAGTCGCTGATTAGAGTCATAGTACACATTATTTCTGCAGTCCAAAGTTGCCGCGTATTTACTCCAGCACTGCGATTCCCACAAAACAAAGTGTCTGCGGCTATATCAGATTGATCGTCGCCTGTGATAACCTATTCATTTCTTCCACGTTTTAGCAGTCAAGTTTCTAGAATCAGGACGCGGTTGAGCGTTCTAACAGTGCAGTCCAGAAGCCCATTCTCACATTACAGTTTTTAAACCTCGCGTCCCTCATTACACGAAACCGATGTACGAAGTGTTAGCTCACATATCTATGTTATTATGCAAATTAGGCGCATTTAAAAACTTCTCTTTGTTATTAAAGCGAGTGCGTACAGATTCGCACTAATTGAATCTTCGTAGAGCATTTAACAAAATCTTTATCGCATTTAGCTGAAACGCCTCGTTGATGCGACGTTGCTAAGATAAGCCACGCGTAGAATATGTGCTAGATCACACCTTACACCGCCGACGACGCAGGGGCGCCTGCAGCATGCAGATGTTGATGAGTTGCGACACCACGGATTCCCTAGCATCCGCAGGGACATCCCCGCAAGGCGATGGCGGTGAGCAGTGCGTCCCCACTGACCCGAGCACCCGCGCCTAGCCTTGCGTGGCTCAGGCATGTTCGGGGAAAGGGGACTTCTGGTGGTTGAGCCGATGCCGAGCGTTTGGACTTTTAAGGACCCTCGGTGGAGGCAGCACACCACTTTGGTTCCAGCTTTCCGTAGACAGTACCTCAGGCCTGACCCGAACGGGTGAAATCGGCAGTCACTTTTTTCAATCTTCCCTTTTTTCTTTCACTTTCCTATCTCAGTCTTACAACTATCCTGTCTCCTCCTCTCTTATCGTTTTTTTTTCACTTTTCATTTGCGGCTAGTGTTAGCCTTACGTGGCTAACCACTCTGAGTTGCGTCATGTTTGGTTATAGTTGGGGCGTACAGCTGGCGCGGACAGGAGTTCCTTGCAAGTTCCTGCCCCATCCCTTCATTGGGCTCCTTGGTGGGTGGCTGGCACCACGGCCAAAAAAGCATACATTTCTTGTCTCCTCCTCCACAAAACGATCGCTCTAAAAAAAGAGTGCGGACCGATGTGACGGCAGAATTTCTGCAAGGAACAAGAGAACTTTTCCCTAGCAACCAGGTCATACATTGTAAGGATGCAGACCAACAATCTAGGAAAAAGTCTCCGTTCATTGTTTCTAAATCTCTGACTCATGATCCGGGGTCTAGGCTACAAGGTGACAAAGATAGGCAGTGGCGACGTACTCCTCCAAATGCTGCACGAAGTTCAATACTCCAAAATCTCAACCATAGTGTTTTTGGAGACATTCCTGTATCCGCATCTACTCATCATTCACTAGACACAGCGAAATGCGTAATATCGGAGCATTATTTCCTCAATCTTTGTGAAGAAGAGATGTTGGAGGGCCTGGAAGACCAGAACGTCACTGATGTTCATCGTAACAAAAACCCGGAAAAAAACGACAAGTAAACACTAACAAAATACATAGTCTTGACCATTGTCTCCAGCCGCATTCCGAAATCTGAAAAAATATGGCACCTTAGAATAACTGTAAGACAATATGTTCGAAATCTCTGATGATGATTCAAGTGTCAAAAATTTGGCCACGGCTTTCAGAGCTGTCGGGGCCCGCCAAACATGTGCCAAATGGTCATCAAATGATCATGAATCCGTGGACTGCAACGCTGCACCTTTGTGCGCGAACTGCGAAGGGGACCACCCTGCGTACTCCAGGTCGTATCCAACCTGGAAGAGAGGGAACCAAATGATAACGATAAAAATACCGGAAAACAACATCAAGAAGCACGACTACGACTCCCCTCAACTTTCCAGTTCAGAGCAAAGACAAATTTTGGCTGCCCAGGCAAATCCGGAGGCAGGGCAGCCCCGCTTCCGGCAGACGCAGCGAAGGCTGCCCTTCCACCTCTGAATGGGCTCGCCGGCCCCTCGATCGGCCGCCGGCAAGGTTCCACCATTCGGGAGGAGCCCCCAAACCGTACATCCACGGGTTCTCCGCGGGCCTCCAGAGCCGCTACTGAGGCGATGGACACAACACAGAACTCACCCCCGCTGCAGCGGCGGCTCGGCTCCCTTGAGCCAAAAAAGAGAAGACCCTAGTAACGGCACCTCAAAACCGGTATCTTTAGTTTTAAACTACACACTCAGATATCAGCCAACATCCCGTCCCTTATACAGTGGAACTGCCGAGGACTGATCGATAACTACAACGACATATAAGATCTTCAAAACACACTGTCCCGGGTGGCTTTATGCTTACAGGACACCAACTGAGGTCCTAAACAAAAACATTTTAGGCAAGTTTAATATCTTTCATTGTGACCAAGAGCAAGCCACTCAACTGTACGGAGGCGTTGCTATCGTCATCCAGAGTGGTGTTACAAACCGCGAAATGAAACGTAAAACCAAATACGAAGCTGTTGCAATCACCATCCTTCATTTTAAAAGAATCACAATGTGTACCATATATATTGAGCCACAACTAACTGCCATCATCATCATCATCATCATCAGCAGCAGCAGCAGCAGCCTTACTACGCCCACTGCAGGGCAAAGGCCTCTCCCGTGTTTCTTGAATTACTTAACCCTGCCCTTTGCCAGCTGCATCCACCCTTTACCTGCAAACTTCTTAACCTCATGTGCTCACCTAACCTTCTCCCACTCCCTGCTACGCTTACTTTCTCTTGGAATCCGATCCATTATCCTTAAGGACCAGCGGTTATCTTGCCTTCGCATTACATGCCCGGCCCATGCCCATTTCTTCCTCTTGATTTTGACTAGGATGTCATTAACCTGCGTTTATTCCCTCACCCACTCTGCCCGCTTCCGGTCTCTTAACGTTACACCTATCATTTTTCTTTCCATGGCTCGCTGCGTTGTCCTTAAGCTGAACTCTTTTCGTTAGCCTCCACGTTTCTGCCCCGTAGCTGAGTACCTGTAAGACACAGCTGTTGTACACTTTCCTCTTCAGGGAAGTTGGTAAACTGCCATTCATGATTTGAGAGAACTCGCCATATGCACTTCACTCCATTCTTATCCTTCTATTTATTTCCCTCTCATGATCCAGATCAGCGGTCACTACCTGCCCTAAGTAGACATATTCCTTTACCACTTCCAGGCCCTTGCTGCCAATTGTGAACCGCTGTTCCCTTGCTAGACTGTTGAACATTACGTTGGTTTTCTGCATGATAATTTTTAGATCCAACGTTGTGTTCTGCCTGTGTAACTAATTGATCATGATTTGCAGTTCACCTCCTGAGTGACTCAGCAAGGCAGTGCCATCAGCGAATCGCAGATTATATAGGTATTCCCTATTTACTCTTATTGCCAATTGTTCCCATTTTATGCCTCGGAATACCTCCTGTAAACAGGCGGCGGATAGCATTGGCGAGTTCGTGTCTCTTTGCCTGACGCCCCTCCTTATTGGAATTTTAATGCTGACTTTATGGAGGACTATAGTAGCTGTGCAGTTGCTATATATTCCAGTATTTTGACATAAGGCTCTTCTACACCCTGACTACGAAATGCCTGTGTGACTGCTGAGGTTTCCACTAAGTCGAATGCTTTCTCGTAATCAATGAAGGCTATATATAGAGGTTGGTTATATTCAGCGAATTTCTCTATCATCTGAATGATAGTGTGAATATGATCTATTGTGGAATATCTTTTACGATAGCTAGCGTGATCATTTGGTTGATTAAAGTCTAAGGTTGCCTGACTCTATTAGCGATTATCTTAGTAAATATCTTGTAGCCAATGGATGGTAAGCTGATCGGTCTGTAATTTTTAAAGTCCTTGGTTTCTCTCTTCTTATGAATTAAGATAATGTTTGCATTATTCCAAGCTTCTGGTACGGTCGAGGTCAATAGGCATTGCGTATATAGGGTGGCTAGGTTTTCTAGCACGATCTCCCCTCCCCCCACCCATCCTGATCCTCCCCAGCTGTTCTTCCCCTTTCCATTGCTCCTAAGGCTGTCTTTACTTCCTCTTTTGTTACTGGCGGGATGACGCATTGCTGTGCGCTACTGTCTCTCTCATTAACGCTCTGATTACATTGGCTATTGTGGGGATTTGTGTAGAACTCTTCGGCTACGTTAACTATCTTCCTTGTGTCTACTACCTTGCGCTCATTTATTAACTTCGATAGCTCTGTCAGTTCTATTCTGTCGGTTAGACGACCTCATGCTTTGGCGTTTCTTAACCAGATCTTTCGTTACCTAAGATAGCTTTCCAGTATCCTGTCGAACTGTTCTACCTCCTACTTCTACCTCGCACTCAGTAATGATGGCTGTCAGATTATCGTTCATTGTATGAACATCATGATTGTCTTCCTCAGTTAAAGCCGAATATCTGTTTTGCAGCGATATCCTGAATTCCTGTACTTTCCCTCTTACCGCTAACTCGTTAATGAACTTCCTCTTCCCTAGCTTCTTCCGTTCCCTCTTCAAGTCTAAGCTAATTCGAGACCTTATCATTCTGTGGTCGCTACAGCGCACTTTTGCGAGGACAGCCACATTCCTAACGATGCCAGGTTGAGCGCATAGTATGGATTCGATTATATTTTTAGTCTCACCATTGATGCTCTCCCAGATCCACTTCCTGTTCTCTCATTTGCGGAAGAAGGTATTCATGATCCGTAAATAATTTCTATCTGCGAATTCGACTAATAACTCTCGCCTGCTATTTCTAGAACCTAATCACATAGTCGCCTACAGCGTGGGCGCTAGCCTGCTTCTTGTCCACTTTCGCATTGAAGTCGCCCGTCAGTACAGTGTACTGGGATTTTACTTTATTCATTGCCGAATCCACGTCTTCATAGAAACTTTCAACTGTCTCGTCATCATGGCTGGATGTAGGCCCGTTGCCCTGCACCACTTTCAGCTTGTACCTCTTATTGAGGCTAATTACAATAGCTGCTATCTTCTCGTTAATACTATAAAGGTCGTCTACGTTGCCAGCTATATCCTGATTAATGAGTAATCCCACACCTAGTTCTCGCCTATCCGCTAATCCGCGGTAGTGCAGTATGTGTCCGTCCTTTGGTACTGTATACGCCTCACCTGACCTCCTCACTTCACTAAGCCCTATGATATCCCATTTAATTCCCGCTAGTTCCTCGAACAGTACTGCTAGGCTAGCCTCACTAGGTAAAGTTCTAGCGTTAAACGTTGCCAGGTTCAGGTTCCAATGGCGGCCTGTCCGGAGACAGAAATTCTTAGCACCCTCCACTGCGTCACAGGTCTGACCACCGCCGTGGTCAGTTGCTCCGCAGCCGCTGGGGACTGAGGGCCGAGGGTTAAATGGTTTGTTCATAGAAGCTTTAGGCTAAGTACTACACCAGGGTGGCCAAATCGTGTTCTGGTGAGGGAGTGCGTTGTCGGTTCTGGTCACCAAGATGAGGCCTCACCCGAGGCCTGGTTATGCAATTCCATCTACATGCGGATTTTGTTTTCAAACCCGGTGGAAAATTTCGCGGCACCAGGATTTGAGCCCCGGTCCTTTTGCACGTGAGGCGGATGCTCCACCTCTGCGCCATTGCTGCTCTCATAGTAATACTTCATGGTTTAGAAAACCTTTTAGAATATCTAGCAGAACCATTCCTGGTTGGTGGGGGGTTCTAATGCCCACTCCGGTTTTTGGGGGAGTGCACACACTGATGCAGGAGGTAGAATTTTAGATTTTGTTCCAAGTAATATCGTCTACCTCCTATATATCGGCAAAACACATACAGCTCTCCGGGAACGAGAAAAATGAGCTCCACAGATTCGTCTTTTAGTTCAGGCTGTGTTTTTAGCGCTTTTAAATGGGATGTCATCGGTACCCAACATGGCAGCGATAACCTCGCTGTCCTAATCAGCTTAACATCTGCAAGGGAAGCTACAATTAGCCGAATGGGCACTCTTTAGAGAAAAGGCCAGCCTAGATAAAATAGTTTCGAGTAATCTCAGCACAGATGAACTAAATGAATTTATCACAAACTGTATTCTAACCGCTCCACGCCTAGCGATTCCTTAGTCGTCTGCAGCGGTAAAACAGAATCACAAAACGTGGTATACACAAGAATGCCCATACGCAAAAAAGAAACAAAATTACGCAAGGGAATTTTCTCTCGATACCCAATGCAGGCGAACTTCATAAACTTTAAAGAGTCCAGAGCGAAAGACCGACATATCCGCTGT
This sequence comes from Amblyomma americanum, assembly GCA_030143305.2. Lineage (NCBI taxonomy): Eukaryota > Metazoa > Arthropoda > Arachnida > Ixodida > Ixodidae > Amblyomma > Amblyomma americanum. The sequence goes on along the minus strand of JARKHS020010026.1, from coordinate 24,721 downwards.
AATACCGAAAAAAACTTCAATAATAGGTAATTTGTCGTGTATACAAAGCTCAAACACATGAAAGCAAAGTGGGAGATGGTTAAAAAGATAAACGGCAGCTACTCCCCATTCACAGCTCCTTTTCTGTTAGCCCCCCGTATACACACAAATATAGGATAACAGGCAGATATTCTGGGTGAGTATTTTTCTGCAGTCTCCAGTTTATCTCACTACACAGAATCATTCCTAAATACAAAAACACAGCTGAAAAACAAAGACTCCCAACAAGTTGCGGTACAAATGAATCTCGTAATAATTTACTTACAGTTCAAAAAATTCATACCGTACTGTCTGCCGGTAAGCAGACTGCACCCGGCCCTGAAGAAATACATTATAAAATGCTAGCCCATATCTATGAGCCGGCTGTAGAGGCACTTTTAAGATCTTTGAGAAAGTTTGGGTATGGGAGAAAATTCCCGAAGCCTGGAAGAAGGCCATCATTGTTCCATTTTTACAACCCGGAAAACTCCCTGCCCTTCCTAGCAGATATAGACCCATAGCTCTGAAAAGGAATCTAGCGAAATCCTTTGAAAGTGTATTGCATATCAGACTAACGCTCGTTTTAGAAGACCAGGAGCTTCTGGATTTCTACCAATGTGGCTTTAAAAGGCCGTGCTCCCCTACCGACTACCCAGTACGACTTGAAAATATTTGTCCGAGAAACTTTCGTGCACAAACAACACTGTCTTGCTGTCGTTTTTGATTTAGAGAAGGCACATGACACAACCTGGAGGTTTGGGATTTTTAAAGACATGGTTGAGCTGGGCACCCACGGCAGGATGTTAACTGCCCTAAAGACTTTTTGTCTAACCGTTCACTTAATGTCCGCCAAGGCTCTACCTTTCCGAGGAGTTTTATCCAGGTAAACTGAGTATCTCAAGGACGTATTTTAAGCACCACACTGTTTATTGTAAAAATGAATTCTATCAGGAAAATAACTCCAAGGTCCGGTATGTATGTCTATATGTAGGCGATCTTCAGATAGCTTGCACATCCTCCAACAAATCAACATGTGAAAGACAACTAAAATTAGCAACAAATAAGCTGGCAACATGGGCTGAGAGAAATGATTTCCTCTTTTCTCCACAGAACAGTGGCCACCCGTTTCTCACTCAAACAAGGCTTACAGACAGATACCACACTGCAGCTGAGCGAAACTGAATAAGCTATAAAAAATGAGCAAAAATTTCTAGCAATAAGATTTAATAAACAACTCACTTTCTTGCTGCACATATACGCGTTGAAAAAGAAAGCCTCACGATCAATGAACGTACTTAAAGTCCTTTCAAACAGACACTGGGGTTCTGACAAGAAAAACCTTCTGCAAATTTATCGCTCTGTGGCGCGATCCTGCTTAGACTATGGTATTATAGTATATGGTTCAGCAAAGCCATCTTACTTGAAGCGACTAGACCCTGCACATATTTTGGGTTGGCGTCTTTCAAGTGTGGTGCATAAGGACGTCACCACATAATCAGTCTGTACGTCGAGACCAATAAACTACAACTTCCAGGCAGAAAAAGCAAGCTCACAAGCTCATACATTCTAAAAATCAGTTTCCTACCGAAACATATCTGTTACTCTACAATTACAAAGTTCCCACCTACAGTACTGTTTAACAAAAACCTCTGACTACCAGATCACTACTCCTACGATTTGAAAAGATGTTCTATAATCTCAGCGCAATTGACATGTTACCTGGCATAGCACAAAGAAGAGACCCACAACCTTCATAGCACAATTTCCCTTCAATCTATATTACTCTTACACAACTCCGTTAGAAACAAGCTCCACAGCAACATATCAGAGAAGAATCCCTTGCACTCCAAGAAAAATACAGTGGTTTTGCAGACTTTTACACTGATGGTTTTACACTGATCACCGTCTGCAGCGATCTTTCTTGGAAAACACACATTACCAAAATCATGCCATCTGCTAATAGATCCATAGGATTCATGAAACGTCATCTTCGTCATGCGCCGCAACACGGGAAGCTTCTCGCTTATAAAACCCTCATTAGGCCCAAACTTTAGTACGCCAGCCCTATCTGGACCCCACACCATGCATACCTAACAAATGCACTCGAATCAGTTCAAATCCTCACTATTCGTTTCGTTCACTCTGCATATTCATATACCACTAGCGTTTCTGCTCTGAAGAATTCCGGTCTTGAAAGCCTCGCAGCCCACCGCCGCATCTCCAGCCTCGGTTTGCTCACCAAGTTTTTTCATAGCTATCTAAATCAACCATCCTACATTAGTCATCCGAACCGCATATCTCACCGCACTGCCCACCCGTTTCAGATTGCCCGCCCTGTGTCCTGTACTGCAACTTTTCCAGGCTCATTTTTCGCCCGAACTGTTGTGGACTGGAATGCCCTCCCCACCGATATAGCTGCCATCACGCACCATTCTGTATTTTCAGATGCTGTAAACACTTATATTTCGAGGCAATGACTGGTACTTGTTGATGAATATGCTAACGCACCCCTTATGTAATGCCCCCTGAAGGGGGTCTTTAAGGTGAATAAAGTGAAGACTTCCACAGTGCGCATCCATCTTCCCTGCAGAATGTTACGCAGTCTGTGTGGTCATAGGAATAAGAGTGAACGAGAACATCAAAAACAGTATTGATTACACAGACTCCTTATGTGCACTTACATCTCTCCACTCTAGAAATTCAATCACTGCTATTCTCCGTGACACACACACAACAGAGTAAAAGCCGCAGCTCGAGGACAAAACACAAAACTCTACTAGGTCCCGAGTCATGGCGCAATAAAAGGCAACAAAAGAGCAGATTTGTGCGCAGCTCAAAATTGTTTCTAGGAAATAAAAGATGGGTAATATGCTCTTTAAGCATATCATGAACTTAGTAGAAAAAAAAGTTAAGCAAAAATTTCAGTCGGCTTGGAATACTGAAGTAAATAATAAGCTATACTTGGTAAAGCCGCTTTTCGGTGAATGGAAGTCATGTGTGCACCAGGAACATTTCAAGGAAGTGCTCCTCTGCCATCTCCGAATAAGCCATTCACACTTTACGCACAACTTGCTGTAACGAAAACGACACAAAGCTGTTTGCGAAGAATGCTGATATGAACTTCCGGTTAACCGCGCTTTATTCTGTTGTGCGTAACTGGAAAAACTAAGAAAAAGTACTTTATTCAAATCTGTAATAAATGAATTCTTTTTTACCCAACACTGCTATTAAGGTGTAATGCAAATGTTAGCATATGTTCGGTTTTCAGCTTTTCAAAACTTGCAGAAATTCTTAAATTTTCAGAAGGAATACTATGATAGGAACAACAAGAAGCGGAGTTTTAGGGTTGGAGATCGAGCCCTTGTTTTTTTGCCGAGTGGCCACAATAAACTGATGCAGTGGAAAGGTTCATTTCTTGTTTCTGGAAAGAAGAACGGCGTGAATTATGGGCTCGACTTGGGCCACTCAAAGAAGCACTTCCACAGCAATATGCTAAAGGGTTACGAAGAGCGTGCGTCTCAAGAGATCGTGAAGGCGTCGAATTTCGTCATAATCGAAGAAGGTGACTCAAGCTTGCAAAACGCAAGCGCTGAGTGCATGAGTGGTTTATAAAATGCCGAAGGGTGATGCCCAATGTACAATGCTACTTTCCTGTGTTTGCAATGGTTACCTGTGGAAATGCAGTGTGGTAGTGTTTGTGGGTTGATTTTCTTCTTCTTTCGTTCTCCAGTTATCGGTTGTTCTGCGTGTATATATTCACTTTTACGTTACAGATGTGTTTAAATTTTTTCGTCTAATGTTTTTTACGGTTTTTATTTTTTCTTTTGTCATATATATAATGTTTGATCCCATGTTTCCTCTTTGCGCGTTTCCATGTGCCTCCATGTTTCACTGTGCAAAGTGCCTCCGGTGACTTCGGCGGCGTCTAATTTGACAGTTTAATAATAATAATTATAATCTCTTTATTTGCCATAACTATGTACATGATGGCAGGGGCTTGGAGTGAACGCTGCCGTAAAGTAGCTTGACATAGCCCGAAGCCACCCTTCGGTTATGGAAAACGGGAGACGAATATGAAGCTGTAAATATTGTGAGCAGGGTGCATAAAAAGTGAAACGATACTAGAAATTAAAGATTATACATTATATAATGAATACAATAAAAATCATCGCATACAGGTAAAAAAATAAAGAAGGAGGAAAACAAAGAAGAATCATATGTCAAGGAACACAAAAAGAAAAAAAAGCACACATTTTTGTTTCAAAGGAATGCTGCACATTTTGTGTAATAGAGCGCCTTATTCTCAATGATATGCTGGATTTAAGAAAGGACGTGTAAAAGTATGTCATGAAATGATGACTCTGGAGGATAAATATTTGCTTGGGACACACTATTAAGCAAGCGGGGCAATCTATTTTTTAGTGTGTGAAAACCGTCAACATTAGTCTTCGTGCATCAACGGCATTTGTCTGCTTCGCACTTGAACATAAGTATCGGTTGCGCAGACACCAGTTTTTTCTGCGAAAAGCTTTTGCGAAGGAGGGGGGGCGAGGGCATATGTGAGGTGCACAACAAATCCTTAGGAGATTTTTGAGTGCGGTGCGCCGACAGTGGTGCGTCGACAGCGGAGCGCTGCGCGTGCCAGCCCTGCGTTGCGCGTGTGCACGTTGTGGGGACCTGTCCTGAAGCAACGGGGAGACCCGCTCCCGCATATCGACCCGCTCCAGCCTGCGGAGTATATATCCCTTGCCCTAGCGCGGGCGAACATTCGCTCGGAACCTTGCTGGTGAGTCGGACGGCCTAGATTCATTAGCCTACCTTGTTGCTAGCTGGCTTTATTGTTGATGTAGCAATAAATACCTGTTTGTGTCAGCCAATGTGCCGTTCCTTTGTTCTCTCAGAGCTAGGCCCGCCGTGATTGGCGTGCGCTCGGTAGCGTACGCGGTCATCGGGTGGGGTCCGGTCGGCTTTGAACCGTGTCAGCCGCGATTGAGTGGGAACAACGTATTTATATCTCCCCAAATCAACCCCACAACGTGCGCATAGAGTTTGCGAGGTGACGACGGTGAAGAGCGTGGCGAGCACGAGGAGCGGAGAGCTGACGTGTCAGAAAACCGGGGTGTGAAGTGAGACAGCGCAGCGGAGATAGGGTCATTCAACCATGGAGGTGGCAGCCGTCGGGCGTTGGGTCTGTGCTGCCGGGGACATCCATTGGATCACCGACGCCAGCCTCCTGCGTCTATTTCAAGTTTGGAGGTGGCAGCCGATGGATTGGGGGTCCGTGCTGCCGAGAGGCTGCCTTGAATAGCCTGCATTAAGCCTCCTGCATTTTGGAACGCCGTCGACGCGTCCTGGCTACGCTTTTCCGGCTGCTGCCAAGTTCATGGGGTGGCTGACAGGAGTCCACCGGCGTCTTCCTGTGGTAATCTCTGCTTCTGATACCACCTGGCTCACTTCCGCTGTTTCCTTCGACGCAACGCCAGCGACGCGTCGCACTTCCACCTGCGTCCGCCCTGTATACAAAACATCCCCGCTTCACCTGGGACGCTCAGTACCTGGTGAACACTTCCCTTTAATCTGTAGTGTTGTACGCGTGCTTTGTGCGAGTGTTTTTTGTTCTGTTTTTGTTTCTGATTGGCCCTTTTTCTTTAAATTATAAATACGGCTTCGTTTTGTTATCTATGTAATGTATTGTTCGAATGTGCACGCGACAGCGTTCCATTCGGCAGTCGGGGATGCGTTACCACTTTGCGACACTAGTCCCGTTGGGGTATCTCTTAGATGAGTATCAATCCAATCACAGTCAGGCATTCGCGATTTGCACATCTGAGTGGAGGGTAATGAGTGGTGAAGGGGCAAGAGCCATGAAATTTAATCGCATTCCGCAATTGATTTGCCAACAGGAGTAAGCTTCACGCCAGAATTTTATATTTTTGAGGATATTAATATAGGCGCCTTGGTTCTACATGAACCAAAAAATAAACTGTATTCAAGGTATTCAGCGCTGCATTAGGTTCTGTGAGTTCTGCTTTTTGGAAAACGGAAGTACCGGCATGTAACGGAGTGCACTATCGTTCAGTGAGTGCATGTCAGTCATTAGGCAGAGCTGGAGGACGCAGCTGTTGTGTTGGCAGTGGAGCGCATTTTACCGTCGAGTTCCTGCTGGTTGCGTGTTTTTGCACGGTTTTTCTTCTTTGTATGTTGTGTTGGTCTACCACCGCTTTAGGTCAAACAGAAATACGGCACCATAAAGAATGAAATTCACGGACTGGGTGCCGCACAGGGCGATAGAGTTTTTATTTGCTTCAGTAAGGAACAGATAATAATAATAATAATAATAATAATAATAATAATAATATTAATAATAATAATAATAATAATAATAATAATAATAATAATAATAATAATAATAATAATAATAATAAAATATTTATTTCCTCTTTCCAGTACAAATGCGGGCCTGCCAAAGACTCGCAAGGCTTGAGTGGCAGTGCCCGGCAGCAGACAGCATATAAATAATGCACCAAACAGACAAGTTATCGAAACTTCATGCCTTCAAGACCTTTTAGATTACTGGGATTCTCTGTCACCCACACCGCCAGCACCAGCACCTAACGACAAAGGCTGTCCTGAGGCGCTACCGTTGATACCGCCGCCTGAATCAGCACCTGTTGACAAAGGAGGTCCTGAGGCGCCACCGCTACTACCACCGCCAGCACCACCACCTGCTGAAAAAGGCTGTCCTGAGGCGGCACCACCACTACCACCGCCAGCACCAGCACCTGCTAACACAGGTTGTCCTGAGGCGGCACCGCCACTACCGCCGTCAGCACCAGCATCTGCTGACAAAGGTTGTCCTAAGGCGGCACCGCTACTACCAACGCCAGCACCACCACCTGCTGACAAAGGCTGTCCTGAGGCCCCACCTGTAGTACCACCCCCAGCACCGCCACCTGCTGACAAAGGCTGTCCTGAGGCGGCACTACCACTACCGCCGCCAGCACCAGCACCTGCTGACAAATTCTGTACTGAGGCACCACTGCCACTACCGCCGCCAGCACCACCACCTGTGGACAAAGGCTTTCCTGAGGCGCCACAGCTACTACCGCCGCCAGCAATAGCACCTGCTGACAAAGGCTGTCCTGAGGCGGCACCGCCACTACCGCCGTCATCACCAGCACCTGCTGACAAATGCTGTCTTGAGGCACCACCGCCACTACCGCCGCCAGCACCACCACCTGCTGACAAAGGCTGTCCTGAGGCGCCACCACTGCTACCACCGCTAGCATCAATGCCTGCTGACAAAGGTGGCCCTAAGGTGCTAGCAGTACTACCGCTGTCAGCACCATCACCTGCTGACAAAGGCGGCCCTGAGGTGCCAGCGCTACTACCGCCGCCAGCACTAGCACCTGCTGACAAAGGCGGTCCTGACGCGGTACTGCTACTACCACTTTTGCTGGCCGCTCCTGAAGGCCCACTACCAGATGTGCTAATCGACAGCCCTCGAGAAATTCCATACGCACCGGATCCAGTGACAGATGAGCTGCTGCCTCTTCCGCCAGAAGCAGAACCAGTAGCATCAGAACTTGTTGGGCTGCTTGCGGCAGAACTTTCAGAAGTACCTGTAGAACCAGTTCCGGAAATACTCCCTGGTAGAGAGGAGCCGCCAGGGTTCGAACCATTAAAACTTCCACCAGAACTGCATAAGCCGCTGCTGCTTTCAGATGTTCCGCCGCTTACAGTGCTCTTTCCATCCATTCCGTTATCGGATCCACCACTGAAACCAGAAGAGCTTTCGCTTGACCCTAAGCCTGCGCTAATATCTCCTCTGTTGGATGACGTACCAGACAAGCCACTTCCTCCGGAACATCCACCTGCACCTGTGCTTGATCCTCCTCCTGAGCTGACATCGGCGCTACCTCTGTTGCCTCCACCACCGCTCCCGCTGGAACCTCTGCTGCTTGCGCTGAGCTTTCCGCCTTTGCCCACTCCAGAATTTCCTTCGGTGCTGCTTCTGTCGCTCAGGCTACTTCCGCTGCTGGAGCTGCTTTCACCGACAGACCTTCTTTCGCCAACAGAGGCGCTTTGACCAGGAAAGGCGCTTCTGCGGGCAGAGACACTACAGCCAGCTGAGGCGCTACCGCCAGCAGAGGTGATTCCATCGCCGGAAGTACAGCCGAGATTACCCGTTGGCTCTTTTTCACTTCGCCTTCTTCGTTCATGTCCACCTGCGAGTACTGACTGAAGAATTATTTGTGCAAAACTGGAATTGGATTACATTCCTAACTAGTGCAATTTATTTTTAATTTGAACTTAGCAGTCGACGACTGTAATGGAGCAGTGATGAAAATGAGTTATATATGTGGGGCTGTGTCGCTTGCGTCAAAAACTGATTTACCACTGCGGTCTGAAAATTATGTGCCGTCTGCAAGTATAATGTCCCCCCCCCCCCGACCGTTAAAAAGGACACAGAATCCACTTGTTTGTTTTCGCACTCGGGTGCATTTTTACTTTCTTTTCCTTTGCATCTTACCGTGAGAGTAATCCCGGTTACCTAAAACTTGACTGACAGTATCCTTCATTGCCTTCAGCCTTAGGTGTTTTATTTGCTTTCGATGAAAGATTGCAAGCGTGAGCTTAAAATCAAAGACACGAAGAAACCGCGAGAAATACGGATATATATTGAACACTAAAATAATCAAGGCTTCATTAAAAATGAGACCCTCCTCTTTTATCAATTTTCTGCTTCTAGACTAGCGGTATAAGGACGACGACTTTCGCGAATCTTATGCACTAACATTATATAAGTTTCTTCAGAAGCAACTAAAGGTATTACTTAAGACCTATATGTTTGGTTTCTATGTGCCCTCATTTGGTTGTTTGGAGCCTAAATTAATTTTTATTTTTGAGTCTGGATGCCTCAATTTATGTTCCCTAAACGTTCTAAATTACTGCATTCTGTCCGTAAGGTTGCCATCTTATGGGAGCCTGAGGATGACTGGATGAAATTTTTGTTCCTTGTAAAACTCGATCGTTTGGCTCCTTGTGACTTTGTTGCTGTTTGTTTGACAGCAGAAGACGAATTTACAACTGAGAAAATTGGTTTTAACAACATAACATCTTCCCAACTATTTGATTGAAACACATGACGTCGATAACGAAAATTTTTCCTTGATAACCGCTTGGAAGAGAATGATAGTGTAACATAGTCTCCGCGACGAGCGGAGGAAAACACTGTGTTGCCGCCATTGCACTTTTTACTTTTTTTGTTATAAAAGTGGCTTGTGATCGCGGCACCCGTATTTCGCTTTTTGATCTTTTCTAGCTTATAAAAGCTCGGTTTTCAGTGAACGTAGCGCTTCGTCATTAGAAAGAGGTAGTTCATCGATCAAAGCCAACATCAATTTTTCTTCAGTGTCACTTTAGAAAAGGAAGAGCATTAGCACGGATTTTGATCTCACCTTCACTCAGGCTCCTTCCTAAACAGCGTGCTGAAGTTTCGAGCACTGCGAAAATGATAAAGCGGATGAGTCTAAGGGCAGTGGGACATGTTAAATACGGCCACAAGTCATATGATAGCAGGCATCTCAGAGATATTTGATTTATTGGTGATTTGAACGTATTGAAGTCAGCATTCTTAGTTGATGAACTTGCTCCTCTGCGAATTTGTGCACATTTTGTTTGAACATCTAGTGATGAATGTCATGTCATATTAGCAGACACGTATCTTTAAGTGCTGAAGCATTCAATGCGGAGAAACTGAAGGCAAATTTTTAATTGCGAATATATGTTGAGCAGGTTCAAGTGCATTTTAGCGCTTTGTTGGCGTTACTCTATTCCTGCGATCCCAAACTGCAGTGTACATTAAGAAAAAATTTGTGATAAAGCACTACTCATTAATTTAATCACCTGCGTTCTTGAGCATGCACATAAATCTTAGCACATAGACGTTTATGCACTTTGATGCCGCCATACATCTGCTGCAAACCTCGAGTGGTATGTACGCCGTTAGAACGTGACAATCGCCAGTCAACCACTGTGGTGTTTCTATTTTTTGAGTTTTCCTAATCTTGAACATTTTCGGAAGGCTGTTAGGCAGGCTTTAAATTATACCGCTAGTAACAAAGAAACAGCGTACCTAGAAGAAGCATCAGCAACGTTCCGATTTTGGCGTGCGCCATTGCGTTGCTCGGGGACGAACAATCGTGAAGGCCCAGCAGCTGAAACACTACGGCTGTCTCCGTTACTCCGTCGCCCCCTCGCCTCTTCTGTAAGATGTTGCACTTCCGTAGAATCAAGTGTCTACTTGGAAATCCACGCCTTACTATTGTATTTTTCACCGCAGCACGAGAAACATTTTAAAAAGAAGAAAAATAGTTTAAGCGACTTGTTTTTCGAGCATCGCAATAAAAGCATGAGTAAGTTCCGCAGCCTATTCTATGTTTGTTCTTCAAAAACACGCAAGATGACAGGACTCTAGTGATGAAGGACGTTGTTGCAGTCTTAATCCAAGAGCATGTCGGAGATGTCGACGTCTATTGTGCTTTCAAGGCAAGCCGCAGATATTTCTGAGCATGAGGACAAGCTTGCCCTGTGTGGATGCGTTGACTGTTTTTCATTTAGTTCAAACAATGTACTTGTTTCTAAATAAACCCAAAGAAGAGTTGTTCAGGCCGCTAGCGTTACAGAGAGCTGCTTCTCACAGAATCAGCCGGTTAATGGTTGCTCTCTTTTCTTTGTTAGCAGCGTATGCGACAGAAAATGTGTAACAGGGAAATTGGCTATGATGGTCTTGAACTGCAAAATATAGAAGCCTCGGGCTCTTTTGTCTACATAGTGCGTTGCACCTGGGGAGCATTATCCCGATTTTCAGGCTGGTACACAAAAAACACAATTTTCTAGGAACATTCCAAAGAAATATATTGCACATCTCTCAAAAGTTCGGCGGTGGTTGTTAGGCACGAAACAGAATCAACGCACGCCCGCGTGTGGTGTCGTGTTGTTTTGAATTGAGCGCTGGCGGCGTTCATGTCAGCGCGTAATACCGGCCGTGGCAGGACAGAGTAAAAGGTCTCAGAAACAAGCGTGGTGATGCAATACAGCATGCTGCTAGTGCAGTGAAATGCCATAATATGAAGAACTGAAATAAAATTGAGGTAAAGAAAGAAAAACAAACAAAAATATTTCTGTGCGAAGCATGAAAATGGCAACCACAAGCATTTCGTCAACTATATTTTAAACATTTGAAGTAGTTTATTATTTCCTGCTCTGTTTTGTCATATCTGAGGTCATATAAATCGCGGCATCAGTGATATACTTACAATGCACCCAGGAATCGGAAGTAAAGAGTAGAGATTCATTTTGAATCAGCGCAACGAAGAGAGTAAACGGGAGGCGAATAAAGACGACAGCACAGGCGCTGCGCCATTGTGATCCATACCATGTGTCCCACCTACCCCCTTCACTGCGCTGTTTCAAGATGGACGTATAGCCAATTATCAGCACAAACGCAGGTCATGGTTGTCTGCGTGGGCTATGAGGATGTGGTGAAGGTCCGCAGATTAACATCATATGGAATTATGTAACGTGAAACTCATATCTAACTGAACGAGTTTTTTTTTTTTTTTGCTTTTTCTCTCCGTGGAAGTGAGGCTGCAATGACCAGTGTGAAACCCGCGATTTTCGCTAAGTAGCAAAATGCCACGGCCTCTGAATTACAGAAGTGGCTGACCGCGGTAAAAGCCTGGGCCTGTATAATGTAATTATTTTTGTCATATTCGTATCTCCTACCCTCCGTTATTGATTTTAGGGAATGCGTGGCAAAAGATTTCGATTTTTATAAAAATTTCTTTTTGCCTTTTGGTCATATAATGTTAATCAACTAATAAGTAACTTGCCTTCCTGACTTGGTTCCGAACTGCACCGCAAAAAATAAAGGGTTTTTAGTGCAGGTGGCGTGCGAGGTGAGACTGGCATTGTCTAAAAACGTAGTTTTCAGCACGCTACGCATTGCCAAACAGCCATTTCGCAGTTTGCGATATGCTTAGGCATTATGTCAAAAACGCAGCAGAAAGGAAAAAACAAAAGACGGCAGCAAAAACAATATATTCCTTGTTTAGCGAGCCGTTATTGGTAGGCAAAATGAAACTTCGTGATTAGTGAAAGGCTGGCCTTTGAAAACGCATTTATGGCATTTATTCTTCATAAGAGCATGGCTTCATTGCTGGTTACATTGTTTATCTTTACTGTTCAGCCCATTTCCACCCGTTTATATGCTAAGAACAAAGCGTTCAACATTTCAAAAACAGAAAAAATGGGAGGCAGAACTTGAAATAAATTGGTACTGAACAGCATCGCATCGAAGGTGAAGGTCCTATACTTTTGCAGAAAGCGGTCTGAACTGCTGAACAGAGGTCTTCGACAAAATTACTGTTGCTCAGATTTTAAGTAGTTTTTCTGAGGTTGCATTTTTGAGCGAAAGTGCAAATTTAGGGAAAGTACCGTTTTTATGCTGGTTATCCAACGTGTGCTTAACATTGATGCTTTCTTCTGAACCGAACTTTTCTGGCGAACAAAATAGGGCACTTGTGAGTGCCAGTTAGGTGCTATTAATTGGCAAGAAAACAAAGTTGGATAAGTTTGAAAAACAAAGCCAAAGTTGCTTTTAGTGCCGGTGACTATAAGAGCAAATGGTTGAAGAAACAATAATCTCTTTCCTTCATCTTCTATGTGAAGATTTCTTGGGGTGGCCCGCGGCGACTAATTGAACACATTTCAAGGATAGGATTCTTAAAATGACAGCTTTCCTAATCTGACACACTCGCCCGCTCGTTGTAACACGATGAACCTTTCTTAAACAGACGTCAAAACATTGAAATTTGTAGTTTGTCTTAATGACATAAAGAGAAGCCATTCCTGAAAAGTTGATCTCAATCGGCAGAGTGGTTCAATTGTTGTGTCTTGAGCCCCGCACCTTCTCTTAAGCGACACAATGCCGCTGCTATAGCAGGGATTGAACCAATAACAGACACTGCATGGGGGCCGTGTCCTCGCTCCAGCCAGTGATGAAAGGAGGCAAATACGAAATAAATAAGTGGAATTGAAATCGTTCGGAATGCATATAATCCTAACGCGTTGAGAGTCCCTCGCGTTAGCACAGATACTGCACGAGCGAATCTTCAGGCTATATTACCAAAATAAGCTTTAGAGAGTCTGTAATTGTTGAAAAAAATGTTCTGTATCTGCATAATACTGGAGACCCACTGTCCGGGCCAGGGTAGAATAATAGTATAAAGATGACTTTTTGTTACGAATTTCCTAGATCCAATACTTCGTATATCCCGTTGTCCCAGTAATTTAACAAGCTAGCACGCTGTTTCTCCTTTTTATTCTTCAGTTTGGGTCCAGCCACCCGTTCGGAATCGTCCGAAAAATATCAGTTTTCGGCAGTGGACATTGCCTCCAAGACAGCACATAGATAGAACATGCCTCTAAGAAGGCTATCTGAGTCCCAACAAAAGGTTTTAAACGTCACGTAAGAGCCAGTTTATACCTCTCTAAGGTCTTTAAGCTGTAAAATAGCTTGTATAATATCCTGGATACAAGACGATATTTATTTTTTTATTTATTCATACTGTTAACCCTCAGCATGAGGGTCATTACAGGGAGGGAAACATATACAGACACAAGTGCAATTCTCTTCGCTAAAAAAAAAGAAACACTCAAATGCACGGAATTACAGATTTGCACAGCAATCTTCCAGGAACGCGTTCACGCCTATCACAAATTTTTCTACATCTGTTTGGTCCACAACGTCACTTGGTAGTTGATTCCAAATTTCTACAGCATCGGGAAAAAAGGAGTAGCGATAGACATCAGTACGTGTAATAATAGGTTGTAATACCTTACTGTGATTTTTCCGAGGGCAACGCTTCAGGGGAGGTGTAACATAGTGATGTTTATTAACTTTGACTTTATCATTCATTGTCAGAAAAAAAAGTTTCAATTTCTGCTTTGTTCTTCTTACTTCTAGTGATTCTAACTGACACTCTTTTAGCATTGCTGTGACTGAATCAGTGCGGCGGTATTTAGAGCACATAAAACGTGCTGACATCCTTTGCAATCTTTCCAGTTGCCATTTTAAACCCTTTTGATGAGGACTCCACACTGCACTTGCGTACTCTATGATTGGCCGCACGAACGTCTTGTACGCAATCAATTTAATTTCTGTAGTCGCATTCGGCAACTTCCTCCTCAGGAAACAGACCTTCTGGTAGGCTTTTAAATAGACATTTTCAATATGGGTGCGCCAGTCAAGAATATTTGTTAATGTCACTCCCAAGTACTTGAGACGCTTTACATGATCTAAGGAATTTTCACCGATATTGTATCGTAACATCATAACATTCTGCTTCCTTGTTACTTGCATGTAATTAGATTTTTGGTAGTTTATTTCCATACCCCATTTCAGGCACCACGAGTTTAACGACTGAAGACACCTATTTATGTTCATCTGATCTGCCGGGGAAGCCACAGGAGAGTAAATTAAACAATCATCGGCAAAAAGTTTCATTCTGACAGGCGATTCGACGATAGCAGAAGTATCATTTATATACAATAAAAACAAAAGCGGACCTAAAACGGAGCCCTGTGGCACCCCCGACAGAACTTCACGCCTATCCGATACTGCACTTTCTATTTTGACGACTTGCCAGCGGTTACTTAGATAGGCCTGAATCCATAGTACTATATTTTCAGCGATTCCTAATCTGCGTAGTTTAAAAAGAAGCTTATGATGCGGAACTTTATCGAAAGCCTTCGAGAAGTCTACACAGACCACATCTACCTGCTGACGTTCATCTATAGCCTTGCAAAAGTCGTTCACTGTTTCAATTAACTGCGTTACTGTCGAAAGGCCGGTCCGAAAACCATGCTGAAATGGACACAATAGGTCATTTATTTCCAAAAAATGAAGGATGTGTTTAGCTATTATGTGTTCAAGAACCTTGCAACATACGGAAGTGAGTGAAACTGGCCTGTAGTTTTTTACAAGAAGTCGATTACCGCCTTTAAATACCGGAACTACTATTGCGCTGCGCCAGTCACGAGGTAAAGAATGATCCCGCAATGACTTTTCAAGTAAAATTTGCAAATAATATGATAACCACTCAGCATACCGTTTAAGTAATTCCGTCGGTATTTCATCGGGACCGCTCGATTTCTTCGGGTCCAGAGATAGCAGCTGCTCACAGATGCCCTCCCTATTGATGCGAATCTCGTGCATTGAGTATGCGAACGGGTAAATTGTTGTATGATCACTCTCAATATCATTGTCATCCCTACTAAAGACCGACTGGAAGAAATCATTAAACAGATTTGCAATATCGTTTTTATCAGTCACCTCATCGTCCCCATCCATTACCTGTGTGATTGCGTTCTTTTTCGCTGAAAAATATCGCCAGAACTTTTGTGGTGAGCTTGTGAGAAAATTAGTCAGTGTTGTATTGAAGTAAGTTTTTTTCGAATCTAATAACACTGTTTTGAGCTTCTTTTTGCTGTTTGAAAGTCCTGTCGCCCTATTTTTTTGCTTTCGTAGCCTTTTTACCTTGCGCTTTAACTGAATGATATCTCTAGTGATCCAAGGATTCAGCTGCTTCGATTTCTTTGAGCGAGTGGGAACAAACCTATCAATGCAATATTTTAGTGTGCCCTTAAAACGTTGCCACAATTCCTCGACACTTTATGATGTGATGCAGTTGCAAACTGATTCAAGTTTTCTTCTAAGACGTCTAAGATAGACGTATCGTCTGCCCGGCTGTAATCTTTTACCCGTATTAAAACATGCGATTTTTTGCGAACTTGTGTGTTCAACCGCACATTCAAACAGATCATCTTGTGGTCAGATAATCCCGGCTTGACAGATGTAGTGTGGTCTGCCACTTTAGGGGATAAGAAAACCAAGTCCAACAATGACTGGGACCCCGATGTAACCCTTGTAAAATCCTTTACTATTTGCTTAAGGTTATGAGTAAACATAATTTCCATTACTTTATTCGCACTGCTTATTTCTACATTACCTGTTGACAAAGTTTCCCAATTAATATGTGGCAAATTAAAGTCGCCAGCCATTATCAGTCTGGTGTTCTTATTTACATGAGAGTTAAAAAACAAAAGCAATTCATCCAAAAATTCAGGAGATGTAGAAGGCGGCCTGTACACAACACCTACTAAATGTACAAGGTTCCCACAAGAAACCTTGCACCACACCATTTCAGAAAGGCTGCAGTTAGGAGCGACTGCAGATACTGTGCTTTTCTTAACAATAGCCACCCCCCCCCCTCCTTTAGAATTTCTATCCCATCTAAAAACATGGTAGCCTGGTGGGAAAATGCTATCGTTACTAATTCCCTCATGTAACCAGGTCTCGGTTATTAACAATAAGTCAGGGTTCTCGAAAATTAGCAAATGTTCTAAATCAGTTGTTTTGTTTGCTACACTGCGGGCGTTTAACAGAATAATTCTGAGCTATATTTGCGAGCAATCGCTATGATCATCAGAATCTGCAGTTGATTTGGTCGGGGATAGCGAACTATGACCAGCAGACTCATCGTTAACTTTGGGTCGTCCTATCTTATCTTGGTGGGTTCGGTACAGACAACGCTCTTGTCGTTCATGATCCCATGCGTGAATGGTGTTGTTTATCTTAAGTTTATCATGTATCAGTTTGAACTTTGTTCCGTTATCTCTTTCTGCTTTACTACTTTGCCACACTTTTTTTCGTACTGCTACTGTTTCCTTCGCATAGTCTGGGCTTACATAATCTATATATAATATATATATATATATATATATATATATATATATATATATATATATATATATATATATATATATATAATATCCTCGTCTAGGCACCGCTAAAATTACCATCTAGTAGTGAGCTACCGGAAGACCATAAGAAAAAAAACGAACGTCATTGTCATAATCAGCCTATATCCACTGCAAGATAAAGGTCTCTACCATATCCTTCCAATTAAGCCTGTTCATGCCGTCTACGGTCACGTCTACCCCGGAAGCTTTCTAATCCGTTACGCCCACCTGGCTCTCTGACCTATTCTGCTGTTTGAAAAAGGAGGTACCAGAGCCCAAGACATATCGTTTTTAGAGCGGAAGCTCCACTTCACGACCAAAGGTGCAAAAGCCGGGCCATCGTTGAAGCCTTGAGCCTTGAATAAATTAAACAAACATTGCCGCGACTGGGATTCAAATCCATGGCGGCGCGAACAGGTTGGCTCCACTGGCCACTGCACGAGACCACTATGCTATCGCCACAGCCTATAACGCCTCCTGTTAAACTGCAACACACTCTAGCGTTCTGCATCGCATGACCTCGTCTTCATCAACTTCCATCTGCAGCGCGGAGAGATGAGGTCAGCTTTTAGCCACAATGACAGCTTAACCTGAGTCTAATATCGTCGCCAGACGTGCCGATGACCCGGCAAAGCAAAACAGTGAGCCGACGAGGCTAAACTCATGCTTTCGCTTTAAGTGCGTTGAAAGGCTACCATTTGTGTCATTCTGCTGTCTGCTTATTCCTTAAGGTTACACCAATCATTTTCATTTGGAGGTGTTTTCGGAGACGAAATGCATTGCGACAACTATTAGTTGTTCCCGATACTAAATGCAGGGATGCTAATCTATATTTTGGCCACGAATCCTACCTAGGGCTCAACTGCAAGGGATGAAACCGTTAATCCTAAGAGAGCAACAACGGAAAAAATAAACAAAAGATTAGTGAATGCACTTAAGAATATATAGTTACCTGCTTTGAATGCAAAATTATTGTTTTTTAATTTCTTTCAGTTTATGACTTATTTAAATTTAAAATTTTCTCTTACTTTATAATGACACAGCTACTCATCAGCATTAGTCGTAACGCGACGTATATGATAGGTTCATCTTTGTTCGCCTCGAAGCAACGTGGTTTTGTGGGAAATGGGTCAAGTGCTCGCCTCGCAATTTAAAAGTCCTGAGTTCAATTCCCCGCACCTTCGGTAGGAATTTGATTTTTATGACGATGACGTCACCTTCATTTTTGGGGCCACTGCTGCTGGTCAACGCCGACGCTGGGTTTCGTAGCCAATGTGTCATATAACGCTTTCGCAAAAAAATTGCGCGCCAGCGGGGAGAATCGAGCCGCTGCTTGGTAAGTGGAGAACCGGGTGCGACATCCACTACAGCAGAGCTCCTTTTTTTAACATCGTATTTATTACTGTGATCTATTGTTTAATTTACATGAACTATGCACAAACCACTAGGAAAACAGTTTCAAAACAACACAATGCATAATACGACGCACCTAAGCAACCAAGCACTAGACTAAAGGCATTAAAGAGCACATCACAACGAGTGAGCGCCACTCCGGCTAATACAACTACTTCAGTGTTGCTAATGCGTGAATTATACGCGAATGTAGAATGGAATAGGTAAGTATCCCAGTCATGATTTATAGCACCTTTTTCTTTTAAGCACGAAATGTGCGGATGTTTTATTCTCCAACGCTTCAGCAGCAAGTTTTGCTAAGCCTTAGATAGAAGACGCGCTTAAAGCGATGTTCTTCGCGCAAGACTGATGTTCTAGCCGTGTGTGTATCGACGTACAGTGCTTCGCAGCTGGGGTTGCCGTGATCATACTTACGGCGGCGTATCGCCGCGATATTATTTCATGCCGCTTCCGCCGCGGGTGTGCGCTGCCTTTCCGTTGAGAGGAGCGGTAGAATTACTGTACTCGCTGCGCACGTCGTCGCAGCGTGCAGCATGCATGGCGCTGCGACGACGATCAGCCGCTTGCCAGTTTTGCACACCGATTCGCTGACCAGCAGTATGAAACCGTATAATTACAGCAGCGAAATTAAATGAAATGGCGTATACTTTTTCGTGCACCACTCAACCCACCCTCATACACATTTCGAAAAGCGTCATGTACGTATATCGCTGCATTCTCATCTTCCCAAAACTTCGGTGCCACTAATCCTACCTTGAAGCAGCAATCTTCGCCCGCGCAGAGATATCGATGGTGCTCTTTTTCTTTAGGAAGCTTATTTAGTTATGCTTTAATTGTTGCGTACTCTCGCGGACTTCGATTGCAAAACGTCACAACTTAATAAGCAGCAAATATGAAAGCGGACTTGCAGCGGCCAGAGCATGCCAGCGGGGACTGAAAATGTCGTACATCACTCCGTTTGTCTCCTTGGCTCAACTCTGAATGGTTGAAATCTGCACATGGCTGTCTCGTCCCGCGCAGTTAGTCTTTTCGCTGACCAAGCTTCGTTTCCAGGGACTGAAGGTCGATATCGATTTTCGTTGTTATCTGATAAAATACACGCGGCAAACTTGCCACCAATTGTTGACATCCGAGTTCGGAGTGCTGTACCCTTTGAAAATGACGCGCCCTTGAATATGAAGCACCATGTGCTTGGGTTCAAAATTCTAATAAATAGTACTTCAATATTACATTTACTTCATTGTTTATCTAACGCTTTTTTGCTTTTTGTTATCTTGTCACAAATTAATGTGTGAAGGCAGCATTGTTACCTACCTACAGTCCTTGAGCTTGCTTACTCTCTGGGTCCTCCCCATAGCTTTTACCGTGATGCCTTTAATATCAAGTGTTGTCTGCTTCCTGTTAAGATTTTATAATAAAAACGTCACAACTTAATAAGCAGCAAATATGAAAGCTGACTTGCAGCGCCCAGAGCATGAGAGCGGGGACTGAAAATGTCGTACATCACTCCGTTTGTCTCCTTGGCTCAACTCTGAATGGTTGAAATCTGCACATGGCTGTCTCGTCCCGCGCAGTTAGTCTTTTCGCTGACCAAGCTTCGTTTCCGGGGACTGAAGGTCGATATCGATTTTCTTTGTTATCTGATAAAATACACGCGGCAAACTTGCCACCAATTGTTGACATCCGAGTTCGGAGTGCTGTACCCTTTGAAAATGACGCGCCCTTGAAAATGAAGCACCATGTGCTTGGGTTCAAAATTCTAATAAATAGTACTTCAATATTACTTTTACTTCATTGTTTATCTAACGCTTTTTTGCTTTTTGTTATCTTGTCACAAATTCATGTGTGAAGGCAGCAGTGTTACCTACCTACAGTCCTTGAGCTTGCTTACTCTCTGGGTCCTCCCCATAGCTTTTACCGTGATGCCTTTAATATCAAGTGTTGTCTGCGTCCTGTTAAGATTTTATAATAAAAAACGTCACAACTTAATAAGCAGCAAATATGAAAGCGGACTTGCAGCGGCCAGAGCATGCCAGCGGGGACTGAAAATGTCGTACATCACTCCGTTTGTCTCCTTGGCTCAACTCTGAATGGTTGAAATCTGCACATGGCTGTCTCGTCCCGCGCAGTTAGTCTTTTCGCTGACCAAGCTTCGTTTCCGGGGACTGAAGGTCGATATCGATTTTCTTTGTTATCTGATAAAATACACGCGGCAAACTTGCCACCAATTGTTGACATCCGAGTTCGGAGTGCTGTACCCTTTGAAAATGACGCGCCCTTGAAAATGAAGCACCATGTGCTTGGGTTCAAAATTCTAATAAATAGTACTTCAATATTACTTTTACTTCATTGTTTATCTAACGCTTTTTTGCTTTTTGTTATCTTGTCACAAATTCATGTGTGAAGGCAGCAGTGTTACCTACCTACAGTCCTTGAGCTTGCTTACTCTCTGGGTCCTCCCCATAGCTTTTACCGTGATGCCTTTAATATCAAGTGTTGTCTGCTTCCTGTTAAGATTTTATAATAAAAACGTCACAACTTAATAAGCAGCAAATATGAAAGCGGACTTGCAGCGGCCAGAGCATGCCAGCGGGGACTGAAAATGTCGTACATCACTCCGTTTGTCTCCTTGGCGCAACTCTGAATGGTTGAAATCTGCACATGGCTGTCTCGTCCCGCGCAGTTAGTCTTTTCGCTGACCAAGCTTCGTTTCCGGGGACTGAAGGTCGATATCGATTTTCGTTGTTATCTGATAAAATACACGCGGCAAACTTGCCACCAATTGTTGACATCCGAGTTCGGAGTGCTGTACCCTTTGAAAATGACGCGCCCTTGAAAATGAAGCACCATGTGCTTGGGTACAAAATTTTGATCAATAGTACTTCAATATTACTTTTACTTCATTGTTTATCTAACGCTTTTTTTGCTTTTTGTTATCTTGTCACAAATTAATGTGTGAAGGCAGCAGTGTTACCTACCTACAGTCCTTGAGCTTGCTTACTCTCTGGGTCCTCCCCATAGCTTTTACCGTGATGCCTTTAATATCAAGTGTTGTCTGCTTCCTGTTAAGATTTTATAATAAAAACGTCACAACTTAATAAGCAGCAAATATGAAAGCGGACTTGCAGCGGCCAGAGCATGCCAGCGGGGACTGAAAATGTCGTACATCACTCCGTTTGTCTCCTTGGCTCAACTCTGAATGGTTGAAATCTGCACATGGCTGTCTCGTCCCGCGCAGTTAGTCTTTTCGCTGACCAAGCTTCGTTTCCGGGGACTGAAGGTCGATATCGATTTTCTTTGTTATCTGATAAAATACACGCGGCAAACTTGCCACCAATTGTTGACATCCGAGTTCGGAGTGCTGTACCCTTTGAAAATGACGCGCCCTTGAAAATGAAGCACCATGTGCTTGGGTTCAAAATTCTAATAAATAGTACTTCAATATTACTTTTACTTCATTGTTTATCTAACGCTTTTTTGCTTTTTGTTATCTTGTCACAAATTCATGTGTGAAGGCAGCAGTGTTACCTACCTACAGTCCTTGAGCTTGCTTACTCTCTGGGTCCTCCCCATAGCTTTTACCGTGATGCCTTTAATATCAAGTGTTGTCTGCTTCCTGTTAAGATTTTATAATAAAAACGTCACAACTTAATAAGCAGCAAATATGAAAGCGGACTTGCAGCGGCCAGAGCATGCCAGCGGGGACTGAAAATGTCGTACATCACTCCGTTTGTCTCCTTGGCTCAACTCTCAATGGTTGAAATCTGCACATGGCTGTCTCGTCCCGCGCAGTTAGTCTTTTCGCTGACCAAGCTTCGTTTCCGGGGACTGAAGGTCGATATCGATTTTCTTTGTTATCTGATAAAATACACGCGGCAAACTTGCCACCAATTGTTGACATCCGAGTTCGGAGTGCTGTACCCTTTGAAAATGACGCGCCCTTGAAAATGAAGCACCATGTGCATGGGTTCAAAATTCTAATAAATAGTACTTCAATATTACTTTTACTTCATTGTTTATCTAACGCTTTTTTGCTTTTTGTTATCTTGTCACAAATTAATGTGTGAAGGCAGCAGTGTTACCTACCTACAGTCCTTGAGCTTGCTTACTCTCTGGGTCCTCCCCATAGCTTTTACCGTGATGCCTTTAATATCAAGTGTTATCTGCTTCCTGTTAAGATTTTATAATAAAAACGTCACTACTTAATAAGCAGCAAATATGAAAGCGGACTTGCAGCGGCCAGAGCATGCCAGCGGGGACTGAAAATGTCGTACATCACTCCGTTTGTCTCCTTGGCTCAACTCTGAATGGTTGAAATCTGCACATGGCTGTCTCGTCCCGCGCAGTTAGTCTTTTCGCTGACCAAGCTTCGTTTCCGGGGACTGAAGGTCGATATCGATTTTCTTTGTTATCTGATAAAATACACGCGGCAAACTTGCCACCAATTGTTGACATCCGAGTTCGGAGTGCTGTACCCTTTGAAAATGACGCGCCCTTGAAAATGAAGCACCATGTGCTTGGGTTCAAAATTCTAATAAATAGTACTTCAATATTACTTTTACTTCATTGTTTATCTAACGCTTTTTTGCTTTTTGTTATCTTGTCACAAATTCATGTGTGAAGGCAGCAGTGTTACCTACCTACAGTCCTTGAGCTTGCTTACTCTTTGGGTCCTCCCCATAGCTTTTACCGTGATGCCTTTAATATCAAGTGTTGTCTGCTTCCTGTTAAGATTTTATAATAAAAACGCCACAACTTAATAAGCAGCAAATATGAAAGCGGACTTGCAGCGGCCAGAGCATGCCAGCGGGGACTGAAAATGTCGTAGATCACTCCGTTTGTCTCCTTGGCTCAACTCTCAATGGTTGAAATCTGCACATGGCTGTCTCGTCCCGCGCAGTTAGTCTTTTCGCTGACCAAGCTTCGTTTCCGGGGACTGAAGGTCGATATCGATTTTCTTTGTTATCTGATAAAATACACGCGGCAAACTTGCCACCAATTGTTGACATCCGAGTTCGGAGTGCTGTACCCTTTGAAAATGACGCGCCCTTGAAAATGAAGCACCATGTGCATGGGTTCAAAATTCTAATAAATAGTACTTCAATATTACTTTTACTTCATTGTTTATCTAACGCTTTTTTGCTTTTTGTTATCTTGTCACAAATTAATGTGTGAAGGCAGCAGTGTTACCTACCTACAGTCCTTGAGCTTGCTTACTCTCTGGGTCCTCCCCATAGCTTTTACCGTGATGCCTTTAATATCAAGTGTTATCTGCTTCCTGTTAAGATTTTATAATAAAAACGTCACTACTTAATAAGCAGCAAATATGAAAGCGGACTTGCAGCGGCCAGAGCATGCCAGCGGGGACTGAAAATGTCGTACATCACTCCGTTTGTCTCCTTGGCTCAACTCTGAATGGTTGAAATCTGCACATGGCTGTCTCGTCCCGCGCAGTTAGTCTTTTCGCTGACCAAGCTTCGTTTCCGGGGACTGAAGGTTGATATCGATTTTCTTTGTTATCTGATAAAATACACGCGGCAAACTTGCCACCAATTGTTGACATCCGAGTTCGGAGTGCTGTACCCTTTGAAAATGACGCGCCCTTGAAAATGAAGCACCATGTGCTTGGGTTCAAAATTCTAATAAATAGTACTTCAATATTACTTTTACTTCATTGTTTATCTAACGCTTTTTTGCTTTTTGTTATCTTGTCACAAATTCATGTGTGAAGGCAGCAGTGTTACCTACCTACAGTCCTTGAGCTTGCTTACTCTTTGGGTCCTCCCCATAGCTTTTACCGTGATGCCTTTAATATCATGTGTTGTCTGCTTCCTGTTAAGATTTAATAATAAAAACGTCCAAACATCAACATTGCGTAGTACATTTAAAAATATCTTCTTAATTTTTTGCTGTGAAGTTTGTATTGAGCTACATTTCAAGTACTTCATATGCTGTAAGCTTAGAGGTGTGTAATTGTTTTCACAAAAAAGTGAAATATCTAATAAATAGAAAAGTAAGGAAGAGATGAAAAAAGGCACAAGAAAGAGTAAGGCAGAAAGAGTAAGAAAGAGTAATGGTGACTTGCAAACGCAAAGTTAGAGCACTTCGGGAGCAACTTTTTCTGATCTTTTCGGAGCAACTGTATTCCAAACGCGGTTGCCGAGCCGAGATTGCTCCGTGGAGTAGTCGGGACTACTCCGCCGGATTCGGCGGAGTCGACCGGAAGTTTGCGTGACGTTTTTTTCAGGGGCGCTAGCGGCGCCCTTCATTTCCGGCGGCTTGTCGCGGCCGCCGCGCCGGCTCCTCTCCGCGTTCCGTAGCAGACGATCAGCTTAGCCCGCCTCTATGGACTCAAAAGTGAATCGCCCGAAAAGCGTGGACAAGCGCAAGGAATAACGGGAACTTCCTCCAGCAGTTCGGG
>JARKHS020010025.1:0-227344 GCA_030143305.2 Amblyomma americanum | reverse complement strand
TGCAAAAAGTGGGATATGACAATTAATTATGAGAAAACCATTTATTTATGTGCTACGAACAAGATCAACAAAATGAAATTTACGTATTGCATTGGGGATAATATAATTAGTCAAGTGGAAGAATACAGATACATGGGCGTGACTTTAACATCTGATCTTAAATGGTCATCCCGTATTTACAACATCTGCTCCTCTGCAAGAAAAAAGCTAGGCTTTTTAAAACATAAAGTAGGCAATTCTTCAAGCGCACTTAGGCTTCAAGCGTACAAAACAATTGTTAGACCAACTCTTGAATACGCCAGCATAGTATGGGACCCACACACCACAATCAACATTGAAAAACCTAGAAAAAATTCAGAGATTAGCAGTAACGTTCATATATTACCGGTATAGGCGAAGGGACTCTCCGTCCGCCATGTTACATCACGCAGCCCTTGAGCCATTGGCTGGAAAAAGAAAGGCTGCCCGGCTGCGTTTCTTTTTCACTCTTTGTATTTTCAAAAACTAGGCATTCCGCCACAGGACTACTTCGAAAGAGACACAACCAGACCTTCACGACACATAGTCATAGTATCAGGCCAATATTTGCCCGCACGAACTTCTACAAATATTCATTTTCCCCGAAAACAATATCTGAGTGGAATTTCCTGCCTCATGATTCACCTCTCCTTTCTTCAACCTTTTGAGAGCCTATACATCTGACTGTATGGTTAGAAATGATGATTATTTACGAACAGCGCATACTGTGCTTCTTTGTCTATGTGCCTTTGTTTGGGGCATGTACTTTCACAAAGTGCATTTGCTTTATAACCTTGTTTATGTATGTTAATATTTTTCTTGTTGCAAATTGTAACTTCACCATTGTTGCTGATTCCAAGGCATAGTGCTTACTAAGAAATGTATGTACCCTCTCCTGCTTGGACCGATTCGGTCTGCAGTATCCTGTAAATAAATAAAGAATAAAATAAATAAATCCACTGAGCCATTGCTGCGGTGTGCCAACGGCGTTCATAGAGCTCAATAACTTTACAAAGACCGTTCTTTTTTACGAACGGAACGGCGCACAACCGGCTCCGAGGGCCACTGGCGTCCTCAATCTCCCTTTCGCTTGGTATATCCTGAATAAGCTGGGCTAATCCACATAAATTTGTTTTGCCGGGACATGACGTACACAAAAGAGTGCGTAAACTGCCGTTCTTGCCGTGTACTAAGATAATTTTTTATAAGCTACATAGCGAGACATTCCCTTTAAAATTTGGTTAAAAAAAAGGTGCATTTTTTTCTCTCTGGTAAATTGCCGCCTTTGAGATGGTCCTGAAACGATTGAGCATTGTTTCGGTAATTGCAAAGATGCCGTACCCTTCTGGGATATCTTGCAACGGATATTGCAAAAAACACGTAATTCGGCACCGCATTCTGAACACTATCTCACTACTCTGCCATTTGCTGATGAACCCTTAGACATGTTCTCTCTAAGTGAACTATACAGCCTCTGAAAAACACGCATGATGCATCGACACTGTGCATATGTTGTTTTTGCAAAAGACCACTTCAGTAGAATCATTTTTCATCCAAAGGAAGTGTAAGCCCAGAGAGGGTTTGAACATGAGTGGCACTGACTCTTGTCTCGCTCTTCATTGCTGGCTTGCTTAGGTGTGCCGTATTGCGCATCGTCTTGATTTTCCACTGTTTTTCGCATGGTGTTCACTTAGTTCGTTGACATAAAACATTGCATCACTGCAATAAATACTATGTTGAAGAAAAAGAGGTGATGGCGCACTGTTGAAATGAAGTGGCCAGCGAAGCTGATCTGTTAGCGTCGGCCTCGGATCGAAACTCACTCCGGGAGAAATTTTACTTTTCTTTCTCTCCTGATTGTGTAGACACTGCTGATCACGTCGTGAAGTCGTGCGTGTTTTGGGACCGTCCGGCGTGAACTAAAACGCCTGATTTTCTGCCTCATTCGCCCTATAATGCTTTCCCATTATTCTTAATAATAACTGGTGGTTATGAGTATAGAGAAAGTGCAGTAACTGCTCGACCCTGCGTGGACACTATGGCGCAAGTGATGAATCACAGATTAAAAGCAGGGTAAAAGAGGCGCCGTATGGCTTCTTTAAATACCAAATGCGCTGAATCCACGCACTAAACGGTTTAACACTCAGCATGTAACTTGTGACCAAGAACAGAATCGGTTGTAACCTTTGAAAACGGTAGGTGGTGGTGGTGGTGAAAACATTTATTAATCATAGAGAGAGGTGTTGGGGGTCGTGACCGGAAGGGTCACGCCCTTACAGCCACTAGGTGGGATGTTTAGTCAGGCGCCCCATTGGCGGTTGACGCAGCAGCCGGACTGGGTCGCCTCCCAATACTCTCGGGTGGGGTTTGGGATAGGAGGTATTCTGCTGGCAGGGCCACACTATGTGGTAGGTGTCAGACACCTCCCCACAGTGTGAGCACCGCCAGCCGAATTGAGGATCGATATGCTTTAGAGTTACCGGGCATAGCATCGTGTTAGTGAGCAGGCGCAGGAGTACCCGCTCGTTGGCCTTCCCCAGCCCTTTGCACGGGGTGGGAAGAGTTTGGTGCGTGGATTTGTAACCATCGCATATTTCCTTAAAATTGCTGCAACGTCGCAAACTACTTTCCCTTTAAATGTCTCGTTGCCCGTCGCTGTTCAATGAGTTAAGTCAGTGCATTCAGCTGCGCATATTCCTTGAGAATCGGGACGTTACGGCAAGGTAGTGATGGTGCAGGCCTCGTTTGTATTTATTGTTTTGTGGCGCCGCCCACAGCAGTCTCTTCACTGGGTATAACTGAGTCTGAAATAGTATCCGACGTTAAAGTACTGAACATGCAAGACGTCTGGCCATCTCGGTCCGGGCTCCTCCTCGGCTAGGTGATGCGCCTTTCATAAATTTTAACGTACTCGCTGCTGCTTCGTACCGTTCTTGTTGGACCCGACGCTGACCAGAACGGTAGGAAGCTGCAGCGAGTACGCTAAACTTGATCAAACGCGTATTACCTAAGGGAGGATGAGTCCGGACCGAGATGGCCAGACGTGTTGCATGTTCAGTACTTTAACGTCGGATACTATTTCAGACTCAGTTCAATCCAGTGAAGAGACTGCTGTGGGCGGCGCCACAAAACAATAAATACAAAAGCGGCGTGCGCTATCACTACCTTGCCGTAACGTCCCGATTCTCAAGGAATACGCACAGCTGAATGCATTGACTGAACTAATTGAACAGTGACGGGCAACGAGACATTTAAAGAGAAAGTACTTTGCTACGTTGCAGCAGTATATAAACAGGTGACAGCAGAAGCACCGAAAATGACAGACTGCCTCCTCAGCCTCACTTCCGTGGGCATATGCGGCTAAACTTCGTTCTAAGAGAAGCCGACACCTCCAGGTGTGGTTGAAAATCTACAAATGTACAATCGCCCAATTTTTTAACCTGAACGCGCGAGCATCGACCGGCCAGTCGATAAGCGCCGTATAACGGAGCACAGCGGCGAAGTGTGCGAGAATACGCGCGTGCGCGCAATGCACAGTCCAATGCAGCTTCCCTCTGCCAGGCTGTTCCGGCAACCGGACCCCACCCCACCTGCTTTTTTGTCCGTTATCGCCTTTCCTTCTGTTTTCTGCACGCCACTGACAAAGGATTAGAAAAGGCAACGTGGTACCGCCTTCTTTTTTGTAGGAGAGGGAAGTGTGAATTGATAAGTGAAATAATCCGATCAGATGTCATTGCTATCGCGCTTCACAGTATATAAGGCCTTGCATCCGCTTTCTGGAGTGTTTGCTTCACGCAGCATCAACAATGCCTCCTCGGGTGCCAGAGGAAAAGAGAGTAGCTGCAGTACGCATGTCTTTGAGCGGCACATCCCAAAGACAGATCGCGATGGCTTTGGATTTAAATGTAGCGACAGTGAACAGGATAATTTGCGCGTTTAGAGACGAAGGGCGCATAGGTGATGCAGCAAGGAACTGCGTTCGGAAGACGACAGCAGAAGAGGATGCCGCCTTGGTTCTCGCCGCCGAGACTAATCCCTTCATGACGGCTGGCCAGGTTAGAGATGCGGTTGGCCTCGATGTCAGCGAAGAATTGGTGAGAAAACGGCTTTTGGAAGAAGGCCTGAAGAATCGAAGTGCTGCCCAAAAGCCGCTTCTTTCCGACACAGCGAAAGCAGAAAGACTGGATTTTGCACAGGCCCATCTGCACTGGACAGCAGATGACTGGCACAATGTCGTCTTTACCGACGAGTCCACATTCTGCACGCAGTGGGACCAAAAACGCCAAGTATACAGACCAGACCTAACGAGGTTCGTTTCTTCCTATTACGAATATTTAGTTAGTTTGTGCCTGTTTCTATTTTCACAAATTTATTCCTGTGAGCCTTTTCTTGTTATTGTTAATTTAAGATACGTTTGTGGTGTAAATTGCCGCAATTTTAAATTGACTTATTGTTCTCCTCTCTTGTAGGTATGACCCCCGATACGTCCACCAAGTGAGAGCCAGTGGAAGCAAAAGCATCAACGTTTGGGGGATTGTAACCAAAGAGGGCCTTGGACCACTATACAGAA
The DNA here is from genome assembly GCA_030143305.2 of Amblyomma americanum. Classification (NCBI taxonomy): domain Eukaryota; kingdom Metazoa; phylum Arthropoda; class Arachnida; order Ixodida; family Ixodidae; genus Amblyomma; species Amblyomma americanum. The sequence goes on along the minus strand of JARKHS020010025.1, from coordinate 222,756 downwards.
TACAGGGCCGATTTTGTACCGCCTCCTACATTAATATCGTCGAACAGGTGCTCCTGCCTCATGTGCTCGACGGTCCTTTCAATGACGGCTGCTTCATCCTACAGCAGGGCTTGTCCCCCGTGCACACGTCTCGCGCTGCCAAAGGCCGCCTGGAAGAACTCGGAATCATGACGATTGACTGGCCGCCACAAGGAGCGGACATGAATGTAATTGAAAACGTGTGGGGCCTAATGAAAAAGAACTTATCAAAAATGGGTCTTCACAACGTGAGCTGCGATGAACTGTGGCGCAAAGTTGAAGCCGAATGGGAGCTGTTGAAAATCGACCACGACCTCGTACCAGCGCTGTACGACTCTCTTCCGCGACGCATCGCAACGGTTGTTCAGTCTGGTGGAGCCTTCTCCAAATACTGAAGGGCAACAAGCGAGTTGCGACACCCGGGACCCCACAATTTCTCAAGCAGCTGGAATTACCAAAATCTCTAATACCCCTTGGTAACCAGTGCGAGCAAAGGTATCCTTATTGAGGCGTTGTTTTTCTTCTGGTTTCGCTCTCGAGAAAAGCAATAAATTTATTTCTGGTCAGACATAGGCAAGGCACGCTATTCTTTGCAACATCGAAGTTTCTAATCAGCAGGACTTCCAGCGGCAGATATCTTTTTGCCGCAGGAAATTGCCGCGTGAGCCGTAGGGAAAATAAAAATAAAAAGAAGTGCTGATTCTCACGTAGTGCAATCAGCCGGTGTATGTCGCATTCTATCGAGCCCAAGCGGTGCCACTTGACCCTTTATTTATAGCGTGATGGCAGCGTTCAGAAAAGAAAAGACGAAGACGATAACGGTGCTCGAAAGGGGGTGGGGTCCGGTTCCCGGAACAGCCTGGCAGAGGGCAGCTGCACTGGACTGGGCATTGTGCGCACGCGCGTATTCTCGCACACTTCGCCGCTATGCTCCGTTGTACGGCGCTTATCGACTGGCCGGTCGACGCTCGCGCGTTCAGGTTAAAAAATTGGGCGATTGTACATAGCTTATACGGATGTGGGAGTCTAGGTAGCGGTGAAATTACGGCAAAAATAGTAGCCCGACAAGCACTGACGTAATGGCACATCGGGGATAAATCTCGGTCCTGCCGGGCTCACTTATGTTGCTTTATGCTTCGATCTGTGCGACCGAGCTTCTGATGGCGCACGCAGCCGGAGGGAGATTAAGATGGCCGAGTTCTTGCCACACGAAGGGCTGAATAAGCGACACGGCAGGCAAGGGGATATCTGGGGTCGTCGATAACGTTACCGCAGGTGCTAGGGCCTCGAGTTCACGTCGAACGATTGCTATGACTTTGTCGGTGAGGAGAGGAGAGTCCGAGGCATCTGGGATGGAAGTGGCAGCTCCTCACAAAAAGATGTGGCGGCTGTGTTCCGAAGTCGGGAAAACTGTTGGTGAGGAATGCGACGGCTTTTGACCTGCTCATATCAACGGAACTCCTTGATGATGGTATCAACAGTAGTGCAATCTTTAAAGACGAGCACAAGAAAAGCATCGTCAGCGATGCGTTTCAGCACGTGGCCCACCTTGTCGGACTCGCTCACGCTGTGGCCTAATTTGTGGCAAAAATTGCTATTTCGGCAGTGAGATGCCTACCGTTATTAATTCCAAACAGCATTCGCAGTTTCTCTTTGCGCACGTCCCAGCTTGTGAGTTCTTCATTGGTCTCATACCACACACTCGTCGTGCCACCCAGATAGCAAATGGCATTCGTGAGCATTACTGAATGATAGCCACGTTATAAGTCCTTACTCGCTCATAAAGGCTGAACCCGTCGCCGACATCGGTGCTTTCAGTGCCAGAGAAGGTACTGGAGTCTCGGGGGGAGGGGGGGGGGGGGAGTCATGACCACGCAAGGAACGGAAAGAGCGGTCCGCGACTCGCCGGGCTGAGCCATGGTGATGGTGATGATGGCCTGGCCAAGACTGATGACCGATTAGGAGCTGAGTGGTGTTGAGATCGTCACCCAGCACCTTTACCAAAGATGTTCCGTTGCCCGAAAGGTAGTCAGACGCAAGGGCGACCAGGGCGCAGAGCACAGATCACAGGGAGCCCCGGAAAAAGCGCGCGCACCAGCCAGGCACTTCCTCTGCGTCGTTATCCAGGGATTATCCGTTTCAATATTCTACACATCCATCACGTAACCGGAGAAAGTCTCCATTGGACTCGCTATGCAAGCGGGAAGAAAATCAAGGGAACCGCTGGCAATCTTAAAAGATTCACAAAGAGCATTGAGGAATTTCCAAAGTAGAAGGATTCCTGGAAACGCACACCGATTACTGACCAAACTTCAAGAAGACCAAATAGAATTTACCCAAACGATAACTTGGGTAGCGTGAAAGGATTACGGGGAATGTACATGCTGATAGAGCAGCTCGACGAAGCACGAACTACCGGTCCCTCAACACATCCGCGGTAGAACACATAACGCCCATTGATTCTAACTACTCTACGATATTAGACTACGATAGAAGGAATACTATACCGAAGAGGCCACCAATCTGCGTAGGCTGCAGGCAGGCAGCTTCGTAAATTTACACAAACTACATAAGATACACTCTGCAGCTTCCAGGGACTTCTGTCCACGGCGCAGATCGACACCATCTCTGTACCACGTAGAATGGGAGTGCTAATCACACTACACAGCACCTCCCATAACCCCGGTAACTAAACATCAGTACCAGAAAACCGCACATTTGATTTAAGTAGTAAGCTGGTTAACTAATTTTTAATGATTAAATTTAACTATTAGAATTAAGCATCTAGTTGCTATCAGAGATTTGTAGCCGGTGGTTAGTAATAGCCATATCGCTTTTTAGAATTTCGAGACCGCGATTACCCTTGCCGCTGTGGCTCAACAAAATTTGTCTCTTTCGAATAGTTACATGTACTAGAGGGGTGGCTTTACCTGCATGCTTTCGAAAGCGCATGTATTTTCGCGCGATGCAGCAAGATTTTGTCAAGCCATAGCGGTGAGGGCAATCGCGTTTTCGAAATTCTAAAAACTGATATGTCTATTGTTAAACACCAGCTACAGTTCTCTAACCGCAACCAGCTGCCGAACTGCGATAGTTAAAATTTGACTACCAGAAATTAATTAAACAGCTTACTTGTTAAGACAATTCACCGGCTTTGCGGTGTGCGCCAAAACACGTAATACTATGCCGCAAAAGCCATATTTTACCCCAAAGAAGCCTATTTTCGGAAATTTCGTAAATCTTACCTGAAACACCTATAATAGGATATCGACAGCGCCATCTAATGCCATATGGCATTATATGGAGCAAGAGAGCAAGAGAGCCTTCACCTTAGGTGGGCAGCGGTCTTAGTCTAGGAAGCCGTGTGCCCTTGCCCTTCACCTCGTCCTGTTTACTTTCATGAGCCGGACCTCAGGGTCGGGGCTGGTCAGCCGGACTTCCAACTGCGCTTCAGAAAGCGGTTACGCGGGTGGTACTCTGGGTGCCATCACTCTGCCACACCATGGTGCACCTCGCAGTGCTTGCTGTTAAATTCGTTGCAAGTAAGGTATACATCCTGCTGAATTTGATATCGTTGAAGGAGTTGGTCTGTATAGTTAGTTGCCAGGAGATGCCTGCTCCTTCTCTGCTCTGCCGACTGTGACAGGATAGGTATGTTCGCCGGTTCCGTCCCATGTGCTGTAGAATTGCCGCGTATTTCAGATTGCTACCTGTGCTGGTCGCGTTCCGAGCTCCCGAGTTATGCTGATTCCATGCATAGAATTCAAGATGGTGGCCTCAAAGTGGTCGCCACGGGAACTGGGGTGGTTACATAACGAAATAAAATAACAGGCGGCAGCGTGATGTCTGAGCACCACAACTCGAATCTATAGTATGTCGGTCCCGTATCTATATATCCCTGTCTAGCTAGCGTCAAAGTTGGGTCAAACAAGCCACGAGAAAAGCAGCCTTCATGCGATTTTTGGCCCTTGGCGACTTTCGCTTACGGCAATTTTGTAAAGGTGAGTCGGTCCATGATCGCTCAAGTCCGGGCCCAGAATAATGCAACTCGAGACGAGCAAGCATATCGGTACATGGCTGACGAGCAGCAGTCACGTTGCGAGACCATGCAACTTTTCTTTTTTGCTTCTGTGCATCTGCACGTAAAATCGAGTGGGGGCGACAGGTTTTAAACTGAAGAAAGAAGCTTTGCGCGGAGCCCAACAAAGCGGCGCTCGGTCGAGTAGCCCCAAAGACATCAAGGTTCAAGCCAAAGCTATTTTTAAAACTTTTAAATACTTTATACTACTTCACGGTTTATTTCAATGAACAACATTTGCAACAGCATAGAAAATGATTCACACGAGCGAAACTTTTTCGTTTGGAAAGCCAAATTTTTCTACATTACTCGCCGTTTTAAAGCCGCGTCCTCAGTGCCCCTGAGGAGAAATTGAAGTTGGCCTTTAGAGATTGACGACGGCATCGTAAAGACAAAACGTCCACTATCAACTCCTAAATTTCAACGTGCTCATAAGTACCCTGTCTCAAACAATTTTGTGGTGACCTAACAAGATGAAAAAATGAGGGTTGAATTACTCTATTGAAGCTTAAAAACAGCGAGTATATTATTCTCTACCTTCATTCTTTTGTGCTACCCTTATGCGGCCTGCAACATCAACTATACCACTACGAACACGGACGCTACTTGTAACTTCACTAAGCCACTATCAAAACTACCATCTGTTGACTATCACTGACTCTGAAGTCTACTTACCAGTCGCCATCGCCTCTTTGTTATTAGCGCCGTTGTGTCTTAGAGTTGAGGTTTCATTTTCATTAATGCTGGTGTCTCATAATAGCCCATGGTTTATAACCGCTGACGTTTTGTTCTATGCTGGTGGTAAAGCAGATAGCAAGTTTAGAGCGGCAACTCCTCCTAAAAGCCATCTGCCACCCGCCACAGTTGGCATTCGAGGAAATTTTGGAGCGATAAATTGTATTTATCCGAAGAAAATGCGATACTATTCTGCTTTCATTCGCCAGTCTATTCTTATCCTTTCTGTTTTAATTATAATATCATTGTCTTTTATTCACTAATGTATTCCAGTTCTGGTTCTATCCAAATTCGGATTCCTCCTTAGTTTCCGCAGCGTTCTTTGTGCTCAGGTAGTTTTCGGGAGGCCTTCTATATTGCGGGCAGACCTGGTGGTTCCTTTTTACTCTCCCGATTTGGTCATCTCCGGCTGTGGTAACTGCGTAAGAACTGTCACACTGACAGATCGCAGCTAGTCCTCATACCACTACCGGCGCAGAGTTTCAGCGGCTAAGCGATGCGCCAATGCTGCGTCAGGCGGCTGCTTCAAACACAGCCGCCTGTATAGGTCTCGTGAGACACAGTTTGCTTCTCGTCAGTAATGCGGGGAGGAAACAGCTCCCGCAAGCTGCATTTGTGCGCAGAGTGTTCTTGGGGAGCTGTCAATTTTGCACGTAGGCTTGCGGTGTGTGGTCATCTTCTTATAGTCATTTTCATTTTTGCTGAGTTATGCATCGTCCAACTCCGGCTTCTCTCCAGTACAAGAGGACAGGTGGACAGTTGGCAGGTGGAAAGAGGAGAATCCCCCGCCTGCCGCCGTTGGCAGGTGGAGGCTGCACAGAGAGGGCAAAGCCGGACTGTTTTCGCCGTGATCGGCCTTATTACGCTCCTTCAATAAATGGCCTGTAGTTAAAAATTAGGTGAGAGATAGAAGGAATAAACAGGAGTCGCCAATCAAGAGCCTTGGACATTTCCCGCTAAGTAAAATACAAACTCTCGGGAAGTTGGTAAGGGCTCTCAATTCTTAACCGGAGCCGAAGGGAGCATGCACTCACAAAACAAAAGATGGCGTACACACAGCGCTGGCAAAGTCAGAACAAAACTCTTTTACCAGACATACAAATTTATACAGGTTACAAAGGCGGCTGTCACCCATTAATTCGCACAAAATAAAAACTAACATGAACACAAATAAAAGAACGTGGGACGTAAGGCGCACCGTTTGAAGTTGTCAAACCGCAACTTTTCATCGCTGGCTAGGGATCGAATCATTTTATCTTTCAAATAAACTATCCCATACTACTACTTTGACTCCTGACAACTTTTTGAGCCCCGGGCTGGTTATGCATTCACCGCTCAACGAGGCAGTTAATGTGCCCGCGGCTACTGACTCCTGATTTTCACCATTCATCCTTACTACTGCTGTTGCTACCGCCGCTGCAATTAATGTGCTATGTTGCTAGGGCTAGTACTACTAATTTTGCTGCTTCTATACTACTACTACTATTGCAACTACTTGATAAAAGGAAATAGTGGGATGGCTATGACGCAATTTTTCAGCGGCCCGTGGATAAGGAAAGCCTCTGAGCTTTCCCTTGAATGGTGTTGTGACTTGGGGATCCCGCCGCTACCACCAATGTTGTGACTGGAGATCCCACCGCTGGCGCCAGTGTTGCGACTTTGAGGTGGTCCCGTAACGCTCGCCCCCCGTTTTGTGGCAGAGCGTCGCCAGCTCTCCAGTCGGTAGCGAAGACTCCGAGTCAGGCGTCGGTGCGAACAACAAAAGGGATTCTTATGCATTACGTACAGAGCATTATACAGGACGAGGTCGGCACGGGGGCCGAGAACTAACAGCAAACGTCGACTGTTCTCGCACGGCGACGTCCGGCGAGGCTCCAACGCGTCACACATCACACTCCACTCGTGAGCGGCACACGGCTCACGGTGGGTCAGTCTGTCTACAACGGGCTCGGCAGAACGGAGTCCGGAGTCCTGTCCAGGCGGCAGCGTTGGGGCTTATATAGCCCCGAGAAACAATCGTCACACAAACGGACCAATAAAAAGCCAGCACTTGACAGCCGTCTATGAGGTCCAACCAGCGACCGCGCCGGCCACCCGCTTCAAGTTTGCCGCGCGCGGTGACTCTCAGGGGGAAAGGGGAACGGGCGCCTGGCTGTCTAGCAATTCGCTGCACGTTTGAACATGTCGCTCGCCGATGCTTCTCCAGAAGGCGCCGCTGCCTGGAGAAGCATCTTTGCTTGTCAAGGGAGCGTTAGGGCGCGGTTGCCTTGTGGCGCAGCACCGGGCTTGTCCAAGGGCGTTCGCAGGAGAATTTTTTCATCCTGTAGATTTGGAATCCGGGCTGGTAGTCCGGGCACAACAATGAACAGTTGAAAGCACAAAATAGCACAGCGGCGTTGTGAAAAAGTTCCTGCAAAAAAAAGGAACAAAAGGAGCATTTCCAAGACGAGTAATGCTAACTTAAGCGCACGTGAGCCATAGCGTTGTCCGCCTAATGCAGTGTGGATCGCAAGGGAGGTTTACCTTGCACGCTGCATCTGATGCTGAGAGCATGATCTTGGAACTTGTCAACAGCGACGCAGTTTGGAAGTTTGGAATCAAAACGAAGTCGCATCCGAGGTAGTGCTGCTGAGAGATTATAGTTTACGAGCACCGCCTAATCACCGGTCTGAAAGAAAGCGAGGAAGAAATTTATTTGGACCCAGCGTTATGGGTAGAGGATATCCTGCGCAAGAATCCCCAAAGCCAACTGGTCCGTCGGCTGGTCGGAGGCTAGCCACGCCAGCCACGTTGGGGGAATTGGTGTGGACAATGATATAGTACTGAACACTTATCCGTACCAATCTTATGTTGATAGTCTTTATATGTGCAGTATTATTCTTTTCAGTATTTTTGTGTTATGTGACCGCTTGTTTTCTCCTTGTGCTTCCTATTTTTAAATATATCGACTGGTTAGCTGCAATTCGTGTCTAAAAGTTCTGGTCCATCCCCTCCATTCTCCGTATGATTCATGACGCAGGACGTCTGCATAAAACTTGCAACAGCCTTAGCCGGATACTGTTCTAAGAAGAAGACGAGGAGGAAGGAGGAGGAGAAAAAGAAGAAGAAGAAGAAGAAGAAGAAGAAGAAGAAGAAGGAGAAGAAGGAGAAGGAGGAGGAGGAGGAGGAGGAGGAGGAGAAGCAGATGAGAGGCCGCTCTTCTTTTTTCACCGAAATGCTGTTTGTTATTTTTCGTTATTATTCTTCTATTGTTTTTCTTCGATACATTTCTTAAAATTCACGCTTGGTCCTAATATTTTGTTGTAATCGCATATGGAAATGTCGTTCTTTCTTCCACTATACACTTTGGCTCATCCCCCCATGTGGATATGTGCCATGTTTTAAGAGGAAGAAGAAGAAGAAGGGAGGAAGAAAGGCCACCTGCAAGAACGCCATGAAAAACCCAACCGTGAGTGTTTTGGAGGCTGAAGTATGCTGCAGCTATCAGTTTGGAGTCTTCTTGTGATGCTGGTCATATTTTGGGTGATTAGGTTGTCTTTCTGCGGGCAGAGTGAAGCGGTTGCGGCGGAGCAAACCCAGCAGCAGGGCCCACTTCTTTCGAGCTGGCGCAGTGGTTCTTGTTTTCGATGATCCCAGGATGATCACGTCGAACCCAAAGCACAATACTCGTAATTCAAGGTCCTATGATCGGCTTTTACCTCATAATGCCTCATAACAACGAATTATGGGTACTTTCCTTGTATTCTTATCGGTGCCGCTGGCGATCTTGCATCCTGATATAACAAGCTAAGATTGCGCCTCTTTTTAAAGCAATACAAAACATGATTTGGCGAATTATTCTTAAGCGACTGTAATATAGGGAAATTATGGGAGGCTGACGGCTTCTTCCTCAAGCGTCAGACAAAATGAACTCACTAACGCACGGAATCTCGTATTGATTTGGTGGGCGCAGATGTCTTCGCGCAGATGTCTTCACAGCTATACACAGCGTCATCAAAGGATGCGACCACTATCTTTTGTTTGGGCTCTAAAACGGGATGATGGGCGCAAAGCGGATATTGTAGGAGCACTGCATATTAGAGTGCTTGTTCATTGCAGGATCTGGGCATCAGAAGCTTCAGAGATGTGTTATCCCTTCTTTGTATAAAGGAGCAGATCCTCAGGAATTTTATTGCTGCTTCTCTTAACCAGCTTAGGGTTTCGAGACGAGCAAACAAGTGTGGTAATCAGTTCGTGGTACGGGCAGTTCTGAAAACTATCTGGACCTTGTAGATGACCTGCTCGTTTAAGCAAGCCGAGAAGAGAAGTCGGAGTAGGCATAAATGTGGTATGCGTGTAGAAGACTCAACGTCGGCGCATTCTCTTTTATTGCGTTAGCGAATCGTTACAGCCGAGTGCCATTTAAAGGTTACCGTTTTTCTAGAGGAGACGCCTAATTAGCAGGACGTACCCGTGTCGTGGTAACGTCTAAGTGAAACACCATAGCAGCCATGAACGGAGTTGCTGCCGGGCACGGTCCCGCAACCAGGGTGGCCGCAACTCAAGGAAAATGTTTAGGCTCCAGAGTTCTTTGACAGCGGTAGGGACGGTGTCCCTTACTCTGCAGTGAATAAGAACGGCACGATTGCTACGGGGAGCTCAACAGCGTGGCTCGGCGCCAGCTCGGGATGCGTGCACAATGGCTTGTAAACTTTTATCTCGCCGTGTACTCATGTGACAGAAGTGTGGTTTTTTTTTGGACACGCGAATACTATTTACAGTATTACTCCTCTGCGGCTGTCGTTCATACTAGAGCGCAGTACAGAAATGCCTGTGCAATCCTTAGGGACCCGAAGGCGAATGGACACAATTTCACACTGTAAACAAGGAAAGGGGAAAAAAGGGGGTAAGCTGTCTACCGGCGCAGTCATTTTTATAGATGTACTGCACCAGCGGATATCTTACTTCGTTATTACTCCCATATAGACGTATTTGGGTTAAGAGTGCAAATTTACACTCTAAACAAGAAAGCAATAAAAAGAGAGTAAGCTGTCCTCCAGCACAGTTACTTTAATAAAAAAAGAGCGCGCTAGAAGATATTTTACTATTTTTTACTACCATATAAGCGTATTTGTGTTGAGAGTGTAGGCCTGTGTTAAATTCGATTCTATGGCCCTCTCTGGCAAGGGTAATATTTGTCCGCGAATACTGTTTACAGTATTACTCCTCTGCGGCTGTCGTTCATACTAGAGCGCAGTACAGAAATGCCTGTGCAATACTTAGGGACTTGAAGACGAATGAATACAATTTTAGACTGTAAACAAGCAAAGGGGTAAAAAGGGGGTGAGCTGTCTTCCGGCACAGTCATTTTTATAGAAGTAGTGCGTTAGCCGATATCTTACTTCGTTATTACTCCCAAATAGGCATATTTGTGTTAACAGTACAGTTTTACACTCTAAACAAGAAAGCAATAAAAAGAGAGTAAGCTGTCCTTCAGCACAGTCACTTTAATAAAAGAGAGCGTGCTAGAAGATATGATACTCTTTTTTTACTGCCATATAAGTGTATTTGTGTCAAGAGTGTAGGCCTGTGTTAAATTCTATTATATGGCCTTCTCTCGCCATGCTAATATTTTTCCGGAAGCAAAAGGCGAAATTTGTTCAAAAATTCCTCTACATCACTGGATTGAAACGCGTCATGTGTACACCGAAAATGACTCCGTGAACAACGTATTGAAGTCTGTGGTGGCGTATCCTAGCCTCGATGGTCCTCACCCAAAAAGCTGTATTGACGCATCGCAGATTTCTTGCGAAATAGTCTGATGATGGCGAAACCTGGGTTTTATTCTCTGGCCCTTTTTCATGTTATAAAACCTCAATTTTTTTTTAAAGTAGAGTCTGTGTTGTTTGAATGCGGCAGTTTAGCGATAGGCAGAAACTTCAATTCGTTCCGAATGTTCCTGTTTGTCCTTTTAAACAGAAGCTGGACACAAATTGAAGTTGGCCTCCATATTACGCCGTTGTAACGGGCAGAGACAACTGTCACTGAATATTGCATTTATGAGCTACAAAAGAGCGAAATGCAGGCGTCGTCTACGTCGGTATTCGCAAGTCGGCAGCTTGCGTCGGCACCTACTTTAGTGAGCGGATCCCAGACGCTACGCTAACGAGTCATCCACTTCAAAATGGTGGCAACCCGTTCTTTCCTCTACGGATGTAGGCTCTGATTCGACTGTCGGGAAGATTTTTAATTCTACTTTCACGCCGAGAAATACGTTAACGTAGCTAAAGGAAACAGAGAATAAATTATTACTCAGAACAATAACTAGATGGAGTTGCCCTGAGTTCCCCTTTTAAGAACGCCTTGTGTTCCTTGTGCTGAGGAAATAGAAAAGGCACGAACTTTTTGTTGTTAACTGCAGGATACGAATGCTCTCCCGTTTACGGGACAGCTGCTTAACTATAGTGACTTCACGGTACGAGTTGAAGAACGGAAATTTTCTGGCAGACACTGGCTGCGGCGTTTTCGAACATCATGTGCGTTATGAGTATGGTTAGAATAGGGTGGCCGAGAAGGTTAATAAAAGGATGCTGGAATTTAACGAAACGAGGATACAGGCCTATGCGCTTTCAGGAACGTTGTGAACCCCACAAAGACATTATTCGCCACTACTTCGACTCGATTTACTTAATTCTGAGTAGAAGAGAACCGGGGACACCAGCAGACTAAGACGGAGGAAGGCGCATGAAAGGAGCCGGTCCTGTGTGTTAATATGTCGGCCTGTCTCTTTATCCCCTGTTTCGCTGTGTTGTCTTTAGTTAGAAAGATTAAGGAAGTGTCGCTGCAGTTCGACCACCTATGCTGCTAGCTGATTCCTTAACAGCAAACATCCGGCGATGTGTGCCGCAATGTGAGCGATTCACAGTGTCTTCATTTTGATTTTGGCAGATTGCCAGCCTTAAGGAAACGATTGGGAGTCCGCTGACGGAGGCACCTTTTATATTCAGCACGAGATACATCCAGACTGCCACTGGCGCTTTGAACCTCGTTGAAACGGTGCGTATATCTATATGGAAATGTCAGAGTTGATCGCGTGCGCTTGTACAGCGCGCTTATTTGATGGGAGCTGCTTGCTTACCTTAATGGGCGCTATTGAAAAGTCTTCAAGATAGCTTCCGAGAAGTGCACAATATTAGAGCAATAGCAGTACGTTCCTAACGTCAGCAAAGCTTAAGTGCTTGCCAACGCTTCGTAGCAGGCGATGCAGGGGGTGTTCGGATCACGGGGTCTCGTGTATATTTGTTTTGTCTTGAAATAAAGAAGGACCCCTGAATTTTTTTTTCAATACAAACTAGCTGCTCCGCCACTTCTCGATCCCACTGCATTGCTGTTAAGCTCGCATAACAATTTTCAAAAGGCATTTTCTCCGAAAGGACTCAATTAAAAGTTGTATATTGTCCACTACTTGCCGTGCCGATGAACTTTGTAACAACGATATGCAGGCTGGAATGTGGCAGTTTTCTAGATGCCTGCGCAGATATGTCTAAGAACACGAAAACGCTTTCGCGGGGTATAGATGCTTAAAGAACACAAAGAAATTGTGCCCGTTATAGACATGACGATCAAACCGCTTTACTCTTTACGCCATTCTCGGCAGAAAAACTAGTACACCAAATCAGCACAAGTAATTGGCCCGACATTGGAACTGTACTGGCAAAGCTGGCCCTAAAAAGGACCAGGATGGGACCGTCCTGTTGCAATTTTGGGCCGATGACCTGTGCTTCTTGGGCAGTTTTGGAAGCGCTGTCTACAGGAAGGGGCAAAACGCACGCTAGTAGTTAGTTCGTACACAAAAACCAAAACCGTTTTTACTGCCGCATCTCACAAGAAACGGAGTTAAAAGTAGCGGCAATACGAAAGCAAGCTGTACCGAAAAAAAGGGAGGATTTAGTTTAAATTGAGAATGATCATTGCCTTCAGACGTCGGAGATGCAAGGAGAGAGATAACGACGATGAGCAAAAAATTGAAAGAATGAGAGTAGGGAGAAATATCGTACGAGGGGAACAGCAGACCTCCTTTTGCAGACGGTGCTTACATGACAGAAGTTATTATTGACTGGTCACTGGACGCTCGCCCCCGAACTGAAGTCCGTCTAACCTCTCTCCATACTACAGAGGGACCTCTGCCCATGCAAGGGCTGTCTTTTCCGGCACTCAGGAAATGCAAAAGGGGAGTGTTCGGTGATTTTCCCACATATCCCCTAGAGGATGCGCATACACCGTCTTGTTTTTCAGGGCACCGTGTTAATTTGTAGCGAATTTTTTAAACAAGACGAAATTTGTCATTTTTGTTTGGAGTATTGCCGTGCTACAACGTCAATATAGCTAGTCCTAAGCGACACAACAAAGACTCTAATAAAAAAACTAAGAATCACTTCCGCTTCGGCTCTACCACCCTACCTGATGTAAGTTTCGGAGGAAGCCAATGTTCCAGGTAAAGACACTCACAAGAAGAAACACGAGCGTATGAGGAATATGTTCCAGCGTCCAAAAGCGGTGGTTTTCTCTCGAAACCATGCATGCCGCGTAAATAAAGGGAGTTGTCGGATGAGAAGCCAGCCAGAGCAAGCGAATGAGTGCGTAGGGGTTCTGAAAAGAGGTGCATTAATGAGACTGGAACAGAATGCGAGCCGGGCTTCTGCCCAGACCTAAACGCAGAATTCGCGACGACTCGAGAAGCTGGCCAACAGCAGAAACTTCATCTTCGACCACAATGGGGCATCGTGATCAGAAAAAAATTGCACCAGAAGGAAGAAGTGTGCATCCAGCAGCCGATATGTAAACTAGCACGCTGGCGGTAAGTACCTTGAAAATTAGCTCCTGAACAATGTTTTTTTTCGTGGCGGGAAGTGTATACAGGCCATGGGTTGTGGTTCGAGGCCGCCATGAGGGCTTCAAAAGAGGGCGTTGCGACCTTCTTACAGACGCGTTCCCATAGGAAGCGGCCTATGGTTAGGTTGGTGTGCACAGTGCGCAACTTCCGAGCCAAGTGTAAAAAAGGACACTGCAAGTCGTCGCGTTTACACTTCCAAAATTATTATTGGTGAAATAAAGACGCTACAATCAACGATAACGTTTTGCGTCCACTAGAAGTTCTATTCAGCATGCGGAGATTATTTACAGCTATCAATGAAAGCCTGCTCATGCATGCTGTATACAACTTCACTGCTCGCCGCTATTTCGGCACCATTAGTTTTTCCCATTTACGCAAGATGTGGCGCTGCGTGCAGTGCCTGTCGGTGGTGCTGTTCAATTCGCTCTGCTCGCACTCGGACGAGAGCCTCTCCGAGACGCTGTTCGTGGCCTCGTTCGTCTACTCCATCGCCGGCCTGTACCTGCTGCTGGACGGCAGCTGCAACCAGCCCCAGCCCCGGCAGCCCTCCACGCTGGCGGTGCGTGGTGCGCACCTCTCGCGCCTCGTCGGCAGCGTACGACGAGCTAAATGAGCGCGATCGAATGCAAGTGCACGCTTTAGATATGGTAGTGGGGCGCAGCATTTTTAAAATAAGAAGCATGAAAGAGAGTGCAGTCACAGACAGGCTGGCCTGAAGCGTCCTTTACGCGAGTCCAGCTTCCTTTCTCAACGTAACCAAGTTGCTAAGAGCTACTCTCTCTGGACAAGGGCTACTTTGAATAGCCGGTGGACGGCACTCTACCTGGAAGCTGAAGCTCTGTATATAGGGAATGTTCGTTTGTGTTGTTAAGGAGCAGTGCAGCTTTCGTATCAGTCATCAGAAAATGACGGCAATTCCCGCCATCTCGCAAGATTGCACATGCAACCGACAACTCGTAGATGCGTACTCAATTGCGATAAAAAAAATGTCCGTGCGATAAATTTGGTTGGCTGAGCTTTGCATTTATCATACTCGTACTTGTACAAATCAACGAAAGTTGGAAGGAATGCGAGTTGGCTCTGCATCTGCGTCTGAATCCTTGTAGAAAATCTATGGTCAGGCAGGGTTATGTGAAAGAGAAACTTATAGTAAGGCAAATTTGACGGATTTATTAACAGACAACTACTAGCTCTGCGGCGTGGTTCCTGAAGCATGTTTCGATAGACCCCGTTTTCACTGAGATTAGCGCTTTACTGTTCCTCTGCTTTAAATGCACTCAAGCACATTCTTCAGAAGCAGCGCATTTTGCAAAACACAGGCGCATTATGGATGTCAAAGAAGAGTCGTTCGGGCAAACTGTTCTAAAATGTACATTGTTGCATTACCTCGAACTGGTCCTTTCTAGCATACTGCGAAGTGCTTATAAACACCTCGCCGCTGGTCGGATAATTTCTATTAGAACACATAGTAAAGTTCCGAAGCCCCTGCTGTGGAGCCAGTGACTAGCACGCGAAACTCGTGCAACGCGAAATTAGCGACGTTCGGAGGCCGCTTTGTCAACTATGACGACGTAAGACGTCACTTGGCTTTTCTGCTGGGAAATAACATGACCTCACAAGGCACGTTTACATGAATGCGAGAGAATGCGTCTTGAGTCGATTTTTCGAGAGAAAGAGCAGGTTTGGAAATGGGAAAGCGTAAATTGTCATCCATTTTCTTCCTAAACGTTTTTTTCCTTTCCCTCAAGATGTGAACTGGAGTCGACTTCGGTCGCATTCATGTAAACGCGACTACATAACAGCGCCTTAACAGCTTCGCTGGGAGACTTGCAACATACTAAGATACTACAAATTGCAGCTGAACCAAGTTGCGCACAGCCAGCTGCGAAGGGTGATTGGTTTCATGTAGATCTTGGTATTCTGTCCGCAGATGCTACAGCTACTCACCTACCATAGCATTGGAGGCGTCGCCTTCCTGGTGTGCGGTTGCTTCGTCCTCGTCCAACACTTCGGCGTAGCCAGGGCTATCGTCGCAGGCGTAAGTGCCAAACCACTAGCGCCCACCTCTTTTGCGGAACAGCATATTCGTACCGTCGATGTACGAATATGCTGATTGCTTTAAAACTTAAGTTTTAGCCAGTTTGCCATAAATCACCGGGACGCTGTCAGTAACTGATTCAGCGGAAATATTGTTAAAATCGATTCGCTAGAATGGAATTCCGTGCTCGTTCATTGTACTATCCCGTTACTTTACAACTTAATTGCTTAATTACCGGCCACCTCGACGTAAGACATAGTTTAATGTTTACTTCCAGGTGTTTGTGCTACAGCAGAAAGAGGGACCTTTGACATAATAACCAACTCGTTCGGCTTAGTTCGGTTTCCCTTTAGGTGATGCTTTTGTACGTGTTAGTTTAAGCTTTCTGGTGTCTTTGTCAGGCGTGTGTCAAGTTCGAGGAATTAATGTTTGAGCGATTATCATAGAGGCAACTCTTTTCCGGCGTGAAAGTCATGGCTTTAAAATAAGCGTATGTAATAACCGGAAATTTCTCAATCTGTTTTTATTCGGGGTTATGGAAGGCAGGCGCTCTCCAGAAAGTGCGTTCTAGGACCGCTTTGTCCAGGCGTGGCTTCCTTGACGCTGTACCTGGAGTGAATGGTCCCTTCAGGATGGGAGCCGCACGCTTACACTGATCATTCGCCTTTATTTATTTGGTGTTTATGGGAAGCAGGCGCAACCTAGAAAGTGCTCTCTACGTGTTCCAGGCGCGGCTTGCTTTACGCTGTGCATGGAGTGGATGGCCGGGTGGGGATGGGAGCCGTGAACCTGAAGCGGTCACTTCATCGCTCCGCACTGTGGTGAAAAGTGGGAAAACTTCGAACTCAATGACATCCTTTTAATCTGCCCCTTCTTACAAAATATATGAAAATAAATCAAGTATGTAGAAATTATACGTGGAAAATGTTTTGCCACCGGGCGGACACGGATCGCTGCGCATGCTGACATTTACCGACAGTCGTAAGACCAATAATACACGTTGCGAAACTCGCATGCGATCCATGTATTAAACCTGTGTTGCCACATAGCGGCAGATTTTCATTCCCGACGAGAAACGGACCGGTCACGCGCCTGCAAGGTCATGGATACGTTTGTGCTGACACAATGCCGCCATGGCACACGCAAATACGAGTACGGCTGTCGTCGCTCAGGAATGACAGAAATGGAGTGCGCACGACATAGAAGGGTGATTGCTGCGCAGCTGAGTAAATGAATTAGGGATAACCCCACGCGCACAACCATATGACCAAATACTGCGTGCTGCTGGGCGTCTAGCGGAACAAAGAGCTGAAGATAACAGAAGGCATGCTGCGACGTTTTGAAGGTCAGAGAATAATGCAAGAGGCTTTGCGCTTGTGCGCCTTTTGCAGCAAGGGCGTTTTGTGCGTAAGCGGGCACTGTGTGTGAGTGCCTAAAAAAAAAAACTCCGAACAAGCAAATGCACATGAAGCTGTGCTTCTTCACATTCTGAAAATAAGTTCCGCTCCCGTGATCGAAACATACGGTGTGTTCCAACCTCGTAACATTTGCACAAATTGTCACATTTTCCTCTGACTGTGTTGACTACGTATGAACCCAATGTCTTTTTTAAGCGTGCGGATGTGGAGCTTATTCGATGCAAGCAAGCAAGTTATGCAACGAGGGCACTCGGGTGGGTGACGACTTCTTTCCTCTCGTTTTCTCGCAGACGGTGTCGGTGGTCCAGGCAGGCGTGCATCTCTCGCACGCCCTCTACATCTATCGGGGCGACTTTCAGCGCTGGAAGGACAGCGTCTGAATTCTCAGCCTGTATCGCCGCCGAGCAGTCGACATTTCGTGGTTCTGCCTAGGACGGCGAAATTTCAAGCGCAATTTTTCGCAGATGTCTCTGACGGCTTAGGAAAGCTGACATTATTAACTGCTGGAGCGCTCGCGCACAACATATATGAGGCGTGGAGGTCAGATGTGCCCTTAAAGACATCTCTAAGACGACTTGTTACGTCTTTGTCACGTCACCATCTTTTTAGACCGCGCCACGCTTTCCACATCGCGAGAGTTCACGCCGAGTGAGATTAAAAGAGGCAAAGGATTTGGTAACACATTCACAAAGAGCAAAGCTTGTATGAAACCATTAATGAAAACATTCGACTTGAATAAAATTAAAATGATCGCTCTTCATTTCAAAAACTGCTTTTCAAAACACTGTCGCGAAAACTCATCTCGACGTGTACGCGTAAAAAATTCAGAGTAGAAAAGAAGCCGTGAAACTGTCGCTCATACGTGAGTATGCGATGTTTCCAGAGTTTCTTCATTCTCCTGTGCCTCTTCACCAGTATCGCTAGTATCGTTGCTTGACACGGCTAGTGCGGTGATAACGTGAATGGTGCGACCGAAAACAGCGGTACCTCATTTCGGATGACCTCTTGAGATCGGAACGCTCGTACCGAGCATTTGTTTCATTGGAACAGGCGAGCTTACTCAGACTGGTTCGGGCCTTAGAGTTGCCTGGACGAGGATGACTGCCCACGCCAGCGTGACGACGAATGCGAACACGAAGTAAGCGGCCACGCATAGGTCGCACGGCAGCCTGCACCAGAAGAGGCCCTTCTGTTGTTCGCTCTCAGCGGGTTGTATTCCTTCGGGCGTCGACGACGCCTGTGCTCCTGGCGAGTGTGTCTGTGCCAGCCGTGACGTTTTTTGTTTTTTGTTTTTTTTTTTGGGGGGGGGGGGAAGGGGGAGATTGCGCAGGCGCCAGGGGCTGCTGCGCTGCTGCCAGGTGGTGTAGCACTGTGTAGTACACGCAGGGTGGTGGGTCTTAACAGCAGTGGGCTTCCGAGTGATGCTGTCCGTGCATATGCTACGGCTGGTGGCCAGCTGAACTGTTGGAGCGGAAAAGTGGTGCGGTGCCAGTAAAGCAAAGCAGTAGGTGTATGCAGAATAACTAAGATACCATAAACGAGTCTATTGTGGCCTCGAAAACAGCGTGAGTGAGTGAGTGTGAGTGAGTGAGTGAGTGAGTGAGTGAGTGAGTGAGTGAGTGAGTGAGTGATTGAGTGAGTGAGTGAGTGAGTGAGTGAGTGAGTGAGTGAGTGTAAGACTTATTTTTTCTAGGCAGTGTCCACCGGGCGGGCCCCATAGCCCAGGGCTTCAGCGGCCATGTCTGCAGCGCATGCCCGGTCAGCCGACAGTAAATGGTCGTCCAGCTCTTCGCTCGACAGCGTGGTCTCGCCACTGCTCCAGCGTTAAATTGCGTATGCATGTTGTACTGCTCACAGAAGTTGATATGCAGATATAGAACACTGCCTTACAGAGTAGCCACTCGTCCATCCACGTCCCATGCCTATCCTTTCTCTCATTCCCAATGCGGCCCATCTGGATAGCCGCCCGGGACTTGACCCTGCAACGCGCACTCGTCGTCATTCCGCAGGACATGTTAAACGCCTGACATAAAGGCTGTTTTAATAAACTTATGACGCCACCTGTCATGAGAAGGTGAGGGAAAAATAAGCCTCTGAAAAGAACACGAAAAGACACCATAAGGCACGAGGCGCATATCCTGCCTTTGTTGCATTCAACGGAATCAACGTCATAGTAACTTTGCGTAGCTCAAGATTTCTAAAGACTAACGAAGCAACAGAGGTGCGTTTTCATAATCCCTCACAGTTTAATGTTGGTTTACTTGAGAGACCCCGTGACATTTATTTTTGTCTGGTCACGTAATATAAAGTCGCTGCTTGCGCACTTAAAGGCGGTACAGCAAGACTATACGCCTTTACTCCAATGCATTTTCGCGTGGACTATTACAGAGCTCTTCACATGCGGACTGCAGTTCAGCATACGATTTGTTGGAAAGAGCACCGTCAGAGTGCAACATTGCGGGCACCAGTGCATAGCGCCCTAACTGAGCGCAATGCGTACCTCTGCCTCATGAGAGCTCTTTGAGGACAAAAATTGGAGGGGAGAATTTAGAAAAAAATTCTTGGACCGAGAGATCAAAGGCATACTTGCCTTAAAATGCACACCTTAAATTGCATATCAATATAGAAAATTCATAGTCCATGCACCGGCTTAGTGAGATCCTTTTTATTTTGGCGACTCTATGTGTAACTGCAATGTTATGTTTATTTATTGTCTTTTGCTATTTGTACTCTTCCCCGCTATTTAGGCGAGTACATATTCCCATGAGAAAACAAAAACGTGGAGCATTTTCTCATTCCTGCATGCGCTACCAGTACACACGCGGGGAAGAAGAAAGAAATTACGTCGCACGAGCAAGGAAGACGTCGGCAAAGAATTGTCTTGTGGCTGCCATCATGGACGGGCGGTGCAAGGTGTCTCCGGTCCTTCGCCCTAGCCTCTCGGCACCGGCGATGGGCTCGGCTTCCCCGGCGACTCCTGTGAGAGCGTGGTATGCCAGAACGCCCACCGACACTTCCAGCGCTCAGCACTCGGGCGCCTCCTCGCCGACGACCTCGCTGCTTCTCCACATGTGGGGCTACGACGACACCCACGCTCCGCCGAGACGTCCAGGAGTGGGAGGCTTCAGAGACTCGGATGACGCGGGCGGGTCTCCGCAATGGCGGCGACTCGTCACCGACACCTCGTTCGTCCGCAGAGCGGCGGCACTGGTCTTCGGGCTGGCCATCGTGGCCTCCCTGATCGCCGCCCTGTTCACCACGGGAAGTCACCTAAGGCTGATTGAGGATGCCGCTGAGGACCCGGCAGACAACTCCACGGAACCGGTGCTGTCGCTGGTGGAACAGCATCCGCCCTTTCCCTTGCGCCTGCCAGTGGACGGTAGTCCGGATGATGGGGCGGGATATGCCGACCAGAAGTCGACCTCCGGTGCTGGCCGCCCTTTTCCACCACACAAAATTACCCTGGCACCAGGCGAAGGATCTCTCTTGGATGGTGCCAGCGTTTCCTCCGTTATCTACAGACGCGACAGCCTACCATATCGACCAGAATCATCGATTACTTCAAATCGCAATATACTCTTCGAGGCACGAGCCCCATTTCGGCGACAAAATATTCAATACGGCTTTGACTGAAAAAACGTCGAATTCTGCAGCACGCCAGTCCAATGTTCTTCGTGCCATAGCGTCAAAGGATCAGTCAAGATATATGAATTCAAGGCCGATGGAATCTGCTGACATGAACATTGCTTAAAAAAGGTTATGCTAAACACTGTATGGTTAAACATGGCATTAATTTTTCACTGCATTTTTTCAAGCCTTGGCTTCAGGCGTTAATTGAGAACGAATCGCGATAAATATTCATTGTGCCTTTGTATTCTTCAGTACGCTTATTCATGCCCGCGAATTGCTACATGTGTTGATTTCACGGCCAAGGTAAAGCTTTAAGCAGTGCTGGTGATTCTATTACGTTTTATTCTGTTGAGCAAGTGCCATGACAAAAGCATCTCATTGCTAGGGGAGACAAACACTGAGAACATGACAGTTTAATTTTGCCCCTAATTTTAATTACGACATCATAGTAGCCGCGTCAAAACGTCCATACCTACATTATACGCTAGAAGGGCAATATGACGAAGCATTTTACTATGCGCACATTTCATCCTCGTGCATGTTGCATGGCCTTAACAGGCCGACCCCACCCCTCTACTGGGTGGGCTTCCACCTTTTGCTGTTGTCTATGAATGCCAAGCGGTGCAGGAAGAAAAGGAATGTAAGATACCATTTCCGGAGCTTATTCGCATGCCTCAAGTCCGGCACACGTATTTGAAAGCGGTAAGAAATACAAACACTGCCCTTGCAAATTGCACTTTTTGCGCGCTTCTGGACACCAAGCACTGCAGAAGTGCGCAGAAAGGAAAATATAAAATTAAGTAAGTCATAAAAAAGTACAGCCGCAGTTTGGGAGAAAACGCACCTGAAGGCAAAGTAGTCTGGTAGTCAAGAGAAAAAAGTGGGCAGAGAAATTTAAGACTTCTTACGTGTGGGAAAGCGAAAACATTGTTGTCTCTGAGAGCAGTGACACCCACCCAAACACACACATGGGCGTATGACACCGTCTTCTTATGTGTGGGAAAGCGAAAACATTGTTGTCTCTGAGAGCAGTGACACCCACCCAAACACACACATGGGCGTATGACACCGTCTGGAACGCTGTAAGAGGAATGGTCGCATCACAATTTGATATGAAAATGGTTTTTTTAATGCGAAAGTGTTTCTTGTCTCATGAGTGGCATGTAGAGGTGCTGAAATCAGAGCGTGTCCGCACGAAAATGACCATTAAAAAAATAAAATACACCGGCATTGCGGTTCGAACTGAGGCTCTCTGCATTCAAGTGAGCACGCGATCGCGCAACGCATACGCCACGAATTTTTTTTTGTCTTTATTGCCTGTTTCGACAGTTTACAACAGGTAACAATCATGTTCTGCGCTACATTCCCGAACATCAAGAGCGGATATTTGCTTCACTCACGTGAGAATATCAAAACTCTTTCAAAGAACACAACTCTCCCATAAACTCGATAACTTCATCTCCAAAACATAGCTCCTTGTGTACTTCAAATGCTTAAATATGTTTTCTTTGAATTTGTCTCGGACAGACCGCGCATCTTCATCGCAGTGTCGTACAGCCATCCTGCTTCGCCAAATGCTGTGCAGGCCAAGAAGGAAAATGACAGCGTATTTATAAAGATCCGGCTCCACGTCCAGGAATCGTATGCCATACGGCGTCAAGGGTAAGTCTTTCTTTATTGTACGCTGGAGGACGTCCCAAATGAGCAGCGACCCAGCAATCAATAAAGACGTGTTCTATTGACTCTGGTTTGTGACATAACAATCAGTCAGCACCCCATAGTAAAAACAATCCATTCTCCTCCATCTATGTATTAACCGGCAACGTACCAGTGTGCAACTTGAAGAAAAACGTGTTCACACCCGCTGGCACCACCATTTTCCTTACTCTTTTTAAAACATTTCCTCATTATCCTCCACTACACAGAGATCGATATATTGGCTCAGGGAAGACACAGTCAAGCAAATCTTCTAGCAATTTTTTACGCCTGACATTTGAAAGCTTTTCCAAACTGAAACGAGCATTTAGAAACCGGAAAGCAAAGGCCACTTCTTTCAAAAATCTACTTGCACTTTATCGCATCCCGTCTACAGTGGAAATAACATAGTTTGGCAAAGCCGAAGAAAGCCTCACTTGAACAAAAGTCCGCCAAAAAGGGTCACGTTGATCTCGAAGAAACATAAACCTTGACACCATCTGCCTCAGGTACAAGAGTGGCAAAGAAAGACCCCCTTTTGTCAAACGCAGAAATAAATTATCACGTTTAGTCCTGTCCCATGAGCACTGCCAGACAAAAACAGCGAAGAGGCGATGAATCTTTTGAATGTTAAGTCGATGTCACGAAAGGACGTGCAACAAATAGCGCAGTTTTGAAACGAGGTATACACTACATATGTTTGCACGCGCGAATAAAGACAGCTATTTTCCCGACCATTTCTGTGTACGCGTGGACAGTTCTTGAATTTTCTCCTTTCAAAAGTCATTGTTATCTCGATACTTGTCAAGAGGAACACCTAGGTACTTGGAAGGTACATGTGACCATTTTACACTTGCATGAAACAAAGGCGCTGATGTCCAGTTTCCATGCCAAAGGCCCGCACATTTGTCCAGATTAACAACGCTATTGGTTACATCACAAAAGCTGCGAACAACAGACATCGCTTGTTCTATGCTGCTGTGATCGCTACAAAAAATTGCCACTTCATCGGCTTAAGCCAAGAATTTAATTTCACATGCTTATAGTTCAAAACCACGAAAAGAGCTCTTGTTCATTACATTCCCGCAAAGCGGCTCTAGGTACAAAGCGAAAAGTAGCGGTGAAAGTGGGCGAATTTGCCGCACGGATGCTCTCACGACAATTCTGTCTGTGAGCTCCCGGTTAACAACCAGATTCGTGGTACAGTTAATATAAGCCATTTTAACCTCTTTTAAAATTACTTCTCCGACAAAGATATGCATACGCCATGAAGGTTCGTTGGTTCAAGATTGTTACAGGGCATGAAGTAAACGCGTTGTAGTGTGTGCGAGGGTAAAGGGTGGTGGGATGTGCACTGATGTTAGAACAAAAATGATAGATAGATAAAGAGGAGGAGGGAAAGACAGGGATGTTAACCAGAAAGGGGTTCCGGTTGGCTACCCTGCACTGGAGAAGAGGGATTAGGGGGCTAAAAGCAGGAAGAGAGAAGGAGAAAAAGGCATAACACATAGGCACAACGCTGTCACAATTTGTCACTCAATCCAGTCGCTCTCAAGTAGGCAGAGTGCCTTGTATGCCTTGTATGCCTTCAGGGCAGTCGACTGCTGTGGCCACGGACCGAGGATCTTTTGCTCTGTTAATGGGTGAGCATCGAGGCGGTCCAGGGCACAACACAGTGTTTGTCTTGCACTCGCAAATGCAGAGCACTCACAGAGAAGATGAGCGATGGTCTCCTCACAACCGCAGCTTTCACAGGCAGGACTGTCGGCCATCCCCATCCGGAAAGCATAGTGTTTGGTAAAAGCAATACCGATCCACAAACGGCATAATAATGTTGCGTCGCGACGTGCTAAGTTACGTGGAAGACGAAGGCGCAGTCCTGGGTCCAGTGCCTTGAGGCGGAGGTTGCAAAACTCTCCCGTGTTCCACGCTAAAAGTGAGCTCCAGCGCCAATGGGAGAAGAGCAAACGCTGCGTCAGGTCTTGATATTGAGATCCTCACTGGAAGTCCGTCGTTGTGAGCAGAACGCGCAGCCACATCGTCCTGGTGATTACCGTTAATACCACAGTGTCCTGGCAGCCATTGAAAAATGATGTCATGACCTTTGGAAACGGTGCCGTGGTACAGTAGACGGATCTCAGCAACAGGTTGTTCCTGCAACCCGCGGCGTAGCGCAGCTTGCAGGGCTTGAAGGGCTGCTTTAGAGTCGGTGAAAACCGTCCAGTCATGTGGAGGTTCCTGACTGATGAACTCTACCGCAGCCCGTAAGGCTGCGAGTTCCGCACCAGTTGAAGATGTTGGATAGGTAGTCTTCACTTTCATGAGAATGGATCTGGCCGGTATCACCACCGACCCCGCAGAACAGGTCGAGTGAACTGATCCATCTGTGTAAACATGTATGCGGTGACTGTGGTAAGAATGCAGGTGATTCAATGTTAGTTGTTTGAGAGCGGGTAGTGATACACCAGCTTTCTTCGTAATTCCAGGAATATAGAGGTGAACCCGAGGTTCATAAAGACTCCATAAGGGTGAGCACGGTCTTGACGCAGGGGGAACTCCGATGGAAGATATGGAAGAGATGGAAGAACAAAAATGACCTACGAGAAAAGTTACTGAAGTCCTCCAAAAGTCATGTGACAAGGATGACACGAAAAAAAGTTAGAAACGTCCTAACGCAATTGAAAATCGGTTATGAGGAAAGAAAATGATGCAGTAACTGTCTCACATATCTAGGTGGGCACTCGAGCCTCGCCATAAGAGAAGAAAATAAATTAGGGAGAAAAGGAATAAAGGAAGAAAGATGTGCCGTAGTTGAGGTCTCCGGAATAATTTCGACAACCTCGCGGTGTTTAATTTTGCACTGACATTGCACAGCACACGGGTGCCTTTTGCGTTTCGCCTCCATCGAAACGCGGTGGTGGTGGTGAAAAGCCTTTATTTAATGAAAGAGGTGAGGCTCTTTAAAGAGCCCCGCAATGGGTGGAGTCCTTATTCCGGGACCCCATTGGTCGAAGCCGCCAGCTTAGCCCTCTTGACCAAAACATTTTGGGAATGAAGGTCCGAACAGCCAAGCAGGGCAGCCTCCCATTCCTCTCTGGTAGGGTTGGGGTGGGGGGAGAGAGCTGAGTTGCGCTGGCAAGCCCAAACTATGTGGTAAGTGTCAGCCACCTCCCTACAGTGTTTGCACCTGCCAGTGAACGCGGGATCGAAGTGTTTTAGTACTGCCGGGCACAGCATTGAGTTCGTGAATAATCGGAGTAGAACGCGTTCGTTTGCTTTCCCAGTCCCTATGCAGGGGCCGGGTAGAGACGATGCCTATCCTTATAATAGGATGTGATAGCTTTGAAGGAGAGTAAGTAGCTACCTTCAGGTTCCAGGTGCTCAGGAGCCAATGGGAACGCCCGGTGAATGAGTGCTCGGGCCGCCGCGTCTGCAGCTTCGTTTCCTGCTAGGCCCTGATGGCCCGGAGTCCAAACCAGGCAGCGGGGTGTAGGATCGGTATCCCGGCTGCAGTACCTTAGTATTCGTTCAGCTAGTGGAGTTATCCAGCCAGCCTCATAATTGCGACATGCCGAACGCGAGCCTGTTATTATGTGTTTGGATTTTGAATGAGAAGCAGCTAGGGCGATGGCAACCTCTTCAGCTCGTGTTGTGCGTGGGGCTCGAAAGGAAAGCCCATCCACCTGCATTTCTTGATGTATGACCGCGGCCGTGTACCACCCCCCGTGGGTAGGCCCAGCCGCATCTACGTAAAAGACACCATGTTTGTTGCCATGGTGGTGCGCTAAGGCTTCCGCCCTAGCCTGACGACGACCACTATGATCCTACCTGTCCATCTTAGTGGGGAGGGGTCGAACTCTGACGGCGCGTCTCCAGAGTTCGAGCACTCGGACCCGCTCCTGAATGTGAAAATCATGTTGGACGTGAAGGCGGGCTAGCAAGTGCCGACCCGACTTCGTTTGGGCTAGCCTCGTGTATTGATTTGTGAGATGGGCTTCCTTGAGTTCCTGAAAAGTGTTCACCACTCCCAATGCAAGAAGTCTCGCATTGGAGGTGGACACAGGAAGGTCAAGTGTCCTCTTCATCATTTTGCGGAGTATTACCTCAACTTTGTCTTCGTCGTGTTTCCGCAAGGGTAGATAAGGGACCGAATAGAGGGTTCGGCTGATTACGAAAGCATGGGCCAGCCGCACAGCATCCCTGCTTCGCAAACCCCCTCTCTTGTTGGAGACGCGACGGACCATACGGCCTACTTGGTCTCCAACTTTGCGGAGTTTGTGCAATGTTGTGTCTACTCTTCTTTGGCTATTGATGAAGAGCCCGAGTATTCGAATCTCTTTGGCCTCGTGTATGAGGCCACTTGTTAAGGAGAGATGTATTTGGGTGGTGTCCTTAGGGGATGCCTAAGGTGCACAAATTCAGACTTGTTGGGTGCGCATTGGAGACCACAGTGCCCTGCGTAGCGATCCACTACGTGAGCGGCTGTTTGCAGGCATTCCTCCATGCGCCCTAAGTTTCCCTCTGTGGCCCAGATCGGGATATCATCGGCATACAGCGCATGCCGTATGCCTTCGATACCATTCAACTTGTCTGGGAGATGGAGCATCGCCAAATTAAAGAGTAGGGGGGATAGCACCGCGCCTTGTGGTGTCCCCCGCGTACCCATTTGATACGGACCGAATTCTTCCTCTTGGATTCTAATTAGAGCGGCTTGATCGGTCAGGAAGTCTTTGATATAGTTAAAAGTGTTGCGGCCACAGTTGGTTTCATTGAGGTGTGTCAGTATGACGCTGTGTTTGATGTTGTCGAAGGCTCCTTTCAAGTCCAAGGCCAGGACGACCTTGTCATTCTGTGGGTGTTCGACTGGTTGTATTATGTCTCTGTTGAGCTGGAGGAGTACGTCCTGTGCCGACTTTTGTGGGCGAAAGCCGAACATAGTGTCTGGAAATGTGTTTCGTTGCTCCAAGTATTCGAAGAGCCTATCCCGCAACATGGTTTCCATCAGCTTGCCCACACACGAGGTGAGCGCGATAGGCCTCAAGTTGTCGGTGTTGATTTCCTTTCCCGCCTTGGGGATGAAGGTTACTAGGGCTGTTTCCCAATCAAGGGGGAGCGGGTTCTCGCCCTTCCATATAGTGTTGATATATTTCAGAAGGGCCTCATACGCCTGGTCAGGGAGATTGGCCAGCAGTTTAACTGTGACCTTGTCCCGTCCAGGCGCAGTGCCTCTCCTCATTTTGGTCATGACTGCCTTGAGATCAAATAATTGGAACGGTTGGTCCAACTAAGGATTATCTTTGCCTGCGTAAAGATACTCCTGACCGCGAGGGTCCTGTTTGCAGCAGAGATACTTGTCCCTGAGTGTCTCTGCAAGTTGTGTTTTGCTGTCCTTGAAATTATGGAGTGCTCGTTGTAATTGGCGCTGTGTTTCGCCCGGGGTCTGCGCGCGGTCTATAAGACTGCGGAAAAGCCTCCAAGTGTTCTTGCCGGACATCTGTCTGGCAGCAGTATTACAGCGATCTATCCAGTTGGCATCATCAAGCTGTGATGCATACTGAGCTGCTTTGTGAGTGAGATCTAGGATGCGCTTCTTGAGTATTCTCTAATGTTTCTGTCTTTTCCAACGTTTGGTCAGGCTGCGGCGGGCTTCCCAGATATGTAATAGATGGTTGTCCACTGCCGGGCAGTCTTCCGTGGTCTGTATCTGTGTTTCGTGTTGCCTGAGTGTTGTCATAGGTGTTTGGGCCCACTGATCGTATCCATCTTTAATCAGGTTGGCAGAGGGCAGGGACTTGCTGAAAGCCTGCCAGTCTGGGAGTCGAGCTTGTGTGAGGGGCTTTTTGAGAGGCCGCGTGTGGATGAGTGTGTTAATGATGCAGTGGTCACTGCCTAGTGTATCTTCCGTGTTGTTCTATTCCACGTGTTGGATGTGTTTGGAAAGTGTGAGATCAGGACACGTGTCCCGAGTCACAGAGTTTCCCATTCGTAGAGTTTCCCATTCCCGGCTCTGTAGACAACTGCCTTAGCCGCTGAGCCACCGCGGTACAAATGCTTTCGCATTTCTCCAAAGCAGCACACTGCAGTGCTCTACAATTCTTTGAGGAAAAAAAATGGCGTAGTAAATCTCTCACATTTCCGTTGACACCTTAACCGCTCTTTAAGGAAAGAGGTGAAGAGTCTGGGAAGGCAAACAATTGAAGGTGCATATGTCGTCAATTCGAATCCCTGTCGTAAGCTAGCCTCAAACTTCACTACCACATGTAAGCTATATGCAACGAGAAATCGGATCAAACCACCGGGTACACTGTAGGACGAACGATTATGTTAGAGTTTAAGCGCGAATGGTTCGGGAAAACTGGCGCCACATTGAGGTCGCCGCCAGTGGAGAGTATATATATATAGACGAACGACACGTATGCGATTGTCTGAAGTGGCGGTGCTTGGCTTGCCGTGTGTGTCATGCGGCTGGTTGATGATGTCACCCAATTTTTCTTGCCATCGCTGGGATGTTTTGTCCTAACGACAAAAACAACGGCAAAAGAAGAAAAGCCAGCTGGAGCAAGGTAAGCTGTCAAGAAGGAGACTCCCTCGCTAGATTGCAGCCAAACATGACACAATTAACTAAACTAGAAAGAGAGCTTGATTTGATGAGACTAAGACTAGAAAATTTGGAGTGGGAGAATGCGTAGCTAAAGAAGCAGCGATCCTAACCCCAAAGCCCACAAGGAGAACGAGCAGCTCTATCGAAATGGCCTAGGCGACAGGGGACACAGGAACTAACAGAAATTATAAATACGCAAATTCAGGAAATGCTCGTTCAAATACTTCCATGTATTCCACAGACAGTCGCAATACCACTAACACGACAAATGCAAGACCTAGAGACTAGGTTCGATCAAGAACTACAGGCCGCAAACAAACGACAGGAGGAGGAGGAGGGAAGGCAGGGAGGTTAACCAGAAGAATAGGCGGTTTGCTACCCTGCGCGGGGGAAAGGGGTGAGGGGAGAAAAAGATGAAGGAGAAAAGACAGTTGCAGAAAATTGAAGTCACTATGCAAAGTCACAGCGTTCAGTATAGTCACAACCAATCGAGCACGCCAGAAGTCCTCAAAAAGCGGAGCAGTGTGTTGGAGGCCTTCACCGCCGACGACCGCCGCGGCCAGTGGCCGAGAATATTCATTTCCGTCAGTGGGCGCCGGTCTAGACGCTCCAGTGCATGGCAGAGAGACTGTATTTCTGTGCTGTAGGCAGGACATTCACAAAGAATGTGGGCTATAGTCTCATTACACCCGCAGATGGCACATGCAGGGCTGTCAGCCATACCTTTTAAGAAGTAGTAGTCCTTGGTGAATGCTGCACCAAGCCACAGGCGACACAACCAATTTACTTCAGGTCGTTATAAGCCGGATGGAACCCGAAGCTTCAGATCTGGGTCCAAGGTTTTTGAACACGAATGCGAGAATTGGCCTGAATTCCACGCGGCAAGCGTGATGTCCCGCGACAGTAGTCTAAGCCTACCCGCTGCGAAACGACAGGAAGCACAATAAGAGATCAAGCCTATAAGCCACAAAGTAGGCCGGGGCTTGCAACTATTTGCGCAGAAAGCGCCCACGGCTAGACACAAGAACGAAGAAAACTTTGAAATATGGCACTGGAACTGCTGGGGGTACCACCGAACAAAGAGCCTAACACAAATGGTAGCCACTGAAAAGACCCCACCGGGAATGATAGCCCTCCAAGATGTTGTCACCCAACCCACTCTTCAAGGATGTGAAGTGTACGCGACACACGACAAGGATTGGAAGTAGCTAGACTCTTAGAAGAGAAAATCACTGAAGTAAACATCTCCCATCTCATCGTAGAAATAATATGCACAGGCAACAGAAAGCAGAGCGCCTTTGTACTAAACATCTGTAGTCCTACTAGCCAAAGGAAGGCAGAGTTGGTAGGCTAGTAGGGGGGGGGAGCCTTGCTAATGGGAGCCTGCTATAGTCGGATACAACTCAAGAACGAAGCGCCTTTTCACTGAAAAAAGACCACCCTTCAAGCCAGTGGCGCCAGCCGATTCTCATGACCCTGGAGGCGTGATAATGCAGGAAGCGGCCCGACAATGCAGGGAGGGAACTGCCCCCTTTCTTCACTTTCCTCAACTTCAGTTCCCTTCCCTTCCCTGTCACGCTAGCCCGAAGAAGTCCGACAGCTGGCAAGACTACGTATGCAACACCGTCAGCGCGTCGATGCCCGCCGGTACAACCTCCGGCATCGTGAAGTTCTTTTCCAAGCTGGCCCCTATTCCAGGGCTCCACTGAGCCTAGCTACCTCACTTGCGTGCCGCACTAAAGCCCTTTGGGCCGTGAGCTCGCAGCTGGTGAGCCGATTCTCCCATTGCTACACACTCGGGTTATTGTGTTGGTGGAATGTTTGGTTGCGTTTACATTCCCATGTGATGTGGTAGAGTGTGGGCCTCAAGTCGCCAGCGCAGTAAAGACGACGGAGGCCTCGAGACGCCAAGCCCTTGAAAGCACCCAAATAAAGTTTTTCTCTCTCTCTCTCTCCAAGCTTACGATAAAGGGTGGGTGTGGACTCCAGTTCGACGTCGTAGTCTGAGCGAGAAGCTTCTGAAACGCTACTTTGAACCGTACAAGGAGGTTCGTCGTATAGGCGATGTAAATTAGGAGGTGCTTCAGATTGTGCCGTGAACATCCCGTCGGCCCTCACCTTGACGTTGTTCCCGTGGTACTCGTAAAAGCTTAATGTGACCGATAGGAGCACGTCTTCTATTTTCGTTCTACTTACGTTTTACCGTTATAGTTATGCCCGTATGCGCATCGGGACGATGCGTCTTTAGGGAGGAGAGTATGTCATGCGTGCCACCTGTCCTTGCTGTTGACTGCTCGGGGCACATCAGCAACGAAGAAGTACAGGATCATGTGGAGTGCGCGTGAACGGAGTCGCGACCGTTTCGCCCGGCTCCCGCTCCCGCAAAGCCTCTGGTTCAGGACGCCCTGGCCCGTCTCCCGGTTGCCTTCTTGTTAGCCGTATCAACCCGTGACGCTATTTCACAGATTTTTGGCTTTATAGTGCAGCTAACTTGGAGGAGCGCTTTTTTCCTCCAATCAGGCGACAACCACGGACCACTCCTAGAGAATACTCAGGGAAGTGTAGTTAACCCCAATTAAGCTATTTTGGGATTTAGAGTGCACGTCACCCGATGCACTTTTTTTTAACGATAGGGCCATCAAGCGTAGTTTGCTTCCACTTAGACCACTCGTACACATTAAATATTGGGACTGGCACTCTTCTAGGCAGAGCATTATTAAAGTGCCCATTTGCACACGCTACTTTTTCTTATTACTTTGAAAAACGGTGCGCTGAGCACCCCTTAAATTTTTTCACGGGTGGAAGTATGTTGCAGCAAAACGGTGTAAGGTGTTCCCGGGCTTTTTTAACACCTTTTTATTTATTCATCAAGCGTGCTTTGAACATGATATAAGTTATTTCAGCTTTCCAAAGAAGGACAGCTGCAGATTTATTATCGTTCAGCTACGGCTGTGATTTGCCTCTTTGTACTTTGAGATTTTACTGAATTATGTTAGCTCAAGTCCTAAGGACCATTACAGCGAGCTCCCTGAAATGGATTTTATCATTCGGAGAAAACATCACTGTCACGGGAAAGTTTCGGGCGTGCCGCCGTGACTTGCTCGTTCCAATCAGTCTTTAGCCTGGCTGTTTGCCTGACATAATTACGTGACACATTATAGCATGGCGTGGCTGTGCGAACGGGTTTACTAAATGTCTACATCGCTGGAAAAGATCGCTGTTTTCCGAATGCATTACAAAAAATCACAGCTTGCATTTCATGCACGTATCAAATATGTGACTCCACTGCAAGGAGATGCAGACACAACGTGAAAGACATATCTGGCTATCATAATTATTGTCGAGGATACCGTAACACTAGCACACAGATCCTCGGCATCTTCTTGTAGGGACTGTTGAGCTGCCCTTTTGAAAGCGCTTCCTCTAGAAAAATTTCCTGCGTCAATTAAAGCAGTCGATACATGCGCAAGTGTACTGCCACCAACAGCTGTGAAACCGCAAAGGAGTTTGTAAAAAGGTGTAACTATGACAATCGACTAAAATTGGTGCAACAACCTTACTTTACACCAATTTTTGGGGGTGCAACGGTGCCAGTTATAAACACGAAAACGCATCCTGGAGGCCTAATTTTGTTTGATAGTTTCCACGGAGGAAAAAAAATGCGCACCGTGTGATCTACTCAGTGAAAATTTAGAGTTCAGCTGAGAGGGTGCGCATGTTTCCTAATGGGACTATCAACCACAGTCATCCTCCCTGTCTCCGACCAATCTTCGGTAGTACCTATGAGGAAGTGTAGTTATTATGAGGAAGTGCAGTTAATTCAAATTCAAGCATTTTGGCTTCAGAGGGCTGCTAATCCTGTGCATCGTCTTTAATTCTGGCACCGGACACTGTAGCCTCACGGCGCCCCGCTTCTACGGCAACGTGATGCGGCTGGGCGCGCGCTGGACAGCGTGCTGCACAAGCTGCGCTCCGAGGTGCCCGAGCCCAGGGCGCTATGGGAGCGCGTCGTCTTCGTGCAGCTCCTTTCTTGGGAAGGTCGGCTCCAGGAGTGCAACTCGGCTGATGAATTGTCGCCGCCGCGGTGCTGGCGGCGCAGCCTTAACTGACACCGCCTTGCTCCACCTCTTCTCGGGCAGCGCTGCGGACTGTACGTTGCAGCGATAAAGTCAAAGCAATCAGATTAAATTCTTTCGGTGCAGTTTGAACTTAGGACGCCTGTCGGAGCAGTTTGCGTTTGGTGGGTGGTCGGGCATCCCGTGAGCGGGGGCCGCACCATTGGGCAATCTCGATGCCCTCCCTGTCCTGGCCAGACAGGCCAGTAATGGAGTCGAGACAATCGAAGGATCTGAAAGAAAAACTCGCTGTTCACATTCCCCTTCTAATTCCCATAACCCATTTATCCAACCCCTTCCGCTACTTCCCAGGGGAGATCAGGGGAGTCTCCCCGGGCAAGCACCCCGGATGTTGGTCGCTATAGTAGCAATCCCCTATTGATTTCTTTTCACCCTCGGGTGGCAAAATTTCCAATGCCCCGGGGCCACATCTTTTATGTTATTATCTTGATTATACCCGCGATACAGTAGTTGTGCGGGAGAGGCCATTATTATTTTTCATTTTGTTGCCCAACATACTATATGTCGTACTTCTCCAGAGAAGGGCCGCAATATTTCATTCAAGAAGTAGCGGTTTTGGGAGTGTAAACACGATCACTCAATCGCTAACTGCTGTAGCTATGAGTGAAAACAATATTCGTGCTTTCTTTGTCAATCGTTTTTCTCTGGAAGATGGATACTAACATAGCATTTTCATGATCACTGGAGAATTTACATTCGTTGTTCCGTGCGAACTGACTGTTCGTTTTCAAATTACAGTTATATGTGTACCACACTGATCAGAGGGAAAGCTAAAAGCGACAATGCTGCAGGAAATACCAGTTCTCACAGGCGCACCTGAAAGTGTTGAATTTGTAGAAGGACGTTTTGGCGGGCTAGTTGGTTCATAATGAAGCGAATGAGTACAAACTGCGGGAACTAGACGGTATGTAAGGCACACAAAATGCGGAAAATTTGTAACAATCACAATCTTTTTACTGGTACCTCCTTGTAAAATGTCATCAGGCAACAGGGAATTTGCAGTACAGACACGTAGAGGGACTCTTGAAGGGCCATTCAAGGTTGACTTATATCTAGGTCAAAAAAGAATTTTCTTCGCCCACCTGTGCATGAAGTTTCAGGGATGTTCAAACACCTTAAGATAGGCGAGAATGTATCAGACCATGTCGTTCTTAAAATATATCTAGAATCATATGCATGTACCTGCCGTCGCTTACTTCCATTATTAGTATTCCAGTGGCGTGACAACGTTGAAGACAAAGGAATTTTTGCAGACGCTTTTCGCACATCGCTCAGTACTTGACACGTGTTTCCATTTTGCCAAGAGTGCAGTTCGCTAACTTCCAGTTTCGGCTTAAGCCTTTTCCTAAAGATTTTAATTTAGATTTTGGATTTAAAACATCTCAAGTTAAAACCAGTATGACCACCCATCACCTCACAGGTATGGTAAATTATTTCCATGCTTGTAATGGCTGGTTACACAAAATGAACGAGAAAAAATTAGAGCCTTCGATGTGGCTTGCGCGAATCAGGCTGCTTCTCTCCGCGACTTTCTTGCTACTAGGAATTAATTTAACTGGCACCTGCCACGGTGGTCATTTCGGTCACAATCCGGTGGGTAGGCTGTGATAGCGCCACAAGGTCACATGACCTAGAATGCCCACCTGGGTTGCTTCTCCAAGGATTTCTCGCTCATGACGCGGACACCGACTCCATATTTTTTCACAACGGGGGTCCTATCGCTGTTGAGTGAAAGTAATTTCGAATGAGGCGTTAAGTGCTTATTTTCGTTCAAAGTATCTCGACCAAAGTAAGTCGACGTTGTACTGCGTTGCTCGGGCGTGGGCGTGTTGTCCAAGGCTGTGTAGTACACGCTCCAAGAGGTGTTCCCCAAATGTTTTGCGCCAGGATATCCAAAAAGCAACCCACTTCAAGAAGAAAATATCCTGAGAATGGAATGTAAACTTTTAGCTAAAAAAACGAAAGAGAGTAGACTTCAAGGAAAGCGATTCGATCTTTCGCTCTAGGCGTTCAAAACTAAAGTTAAGCCACAGCAGCATACAACTTTCTTTTTCTCGATGACAGCGGACCTTTCATAATATTGTTCTTATCCGTTCACACGAGAGATATATAATTCTCTACGGGATGCGTTCAAAATGTTCTTACGCAATTTTCACCCCTCTCGCTTCGACGGTTCGGAAACACGCAGGCTACCAGACATTCACCGTCGCGCGATCTTCACTACTGCGTATGCGGGAAAAGAGGAGAATAATAGGTGTACAAGAACATGAATTGTGCTGTCCTCCCTCAACTTTTCGACACCATTAAGAAAATATCGCTAAACGGCTCTGTTCCTGAGACGTGGAAATTGGCCACTGTGATCCTAATTCTAAAAGCAGGGACGCCACCGACGGACCTTGGCAGCTTCCGGCCTATTTTTCTAACATCAACGCTGTGCAAGCTTACAGAGAAAATGTTTGAAACATATCTGTCGTGATGGCTGCAACACCCCGGCTTCTTCCGCCCCGCCCAAATTTACTTCCGTCCATTCACCGGCACTGAAGATGGTTTGGGTGTCTTAGCGTCGCAAGTTCTGTTACCAACCCGCAGCCACAGTGTACGTACCGCTCTCGCCATGCATATCGAAAAGGCTTACGATAACAAGAGTCGTGCTGCCATTTTGGATTCTTTTGACATGCTGCATTTCCCTCTTCGAGTATGCAATATTATAAGAGCCTTCCTTGAAGGCAAAAGATTTGCTATACGCCTCACTGGTGACTCCATAGGATCATTTGAATCTGACCGCGGTGTACCCCAATGCTCGGTACTGTCACCAACGCTGTTCAATATTGCCTTCATTCTCCTTGCATGGCGCTTACATGATGTCCCTGACGTTCAGTTCTTACTGTACGCCTATGATATCACGGTATGGAGCACTCACCATGACCTGCTAAATCAAGCGGCGGCCCTACAGTCAGCCTTAGATATTACCGCCAATTATGCAATGTGTGTTGGCCTACAGCTATCCGTGAGAAAAACTACGTTCACGCCAGTTTCCAACCGCTAAGAAAGCCGTAAACTCGCTGCCACGCCAATCGGTCTCAAACTATCTGGAAGCCCACTTCAAGAACCTTCGTCATTGAAAATTCTTGGTCTTTCGATACATCAGTCTAGAACGGGTACTGCTTGGTTTTCTCAGGCTAAAAGGCAGGCGTTGCAGACTTTGGTCCTAAACAGACGCATTGCTAACTAAGTTCAAAAGATTAACATTAATAGAGTTTGGCAAATCCAAAGGAGGCATATCCATCAAGCTCGGCTATAAGAAAAATTTTTATTGAAGGAAAGTTCTACAGCTACAACGAAAGCGAAGGCGCAATTTACGGAATCAGCAATTACTCTGGAAATGACACTAGAAATGACTATAAAAATGCCACTGAAAACACGAGTGAAACTCATAGCAGAATTATCTGCTCTGGTCGCGCGAAGTCGACTAGGTGGGATCATAAGAAGGGAGGCGCTTCGAAGATTTTCGACTGTTCAGTTCTGTACACGAACATACGTAGTCTTTACCCAGAAAAAAAGATGAATTATGCGCAAGGATCGAAAACTATAATGCTGTTAATATTGTATTAACCTTAACGTGGCTAAACGGCAAAATAACGAATGGTGACCTGTTTCATTGTAAAAATAAATGTGTTGTCTTCCGGAGTGACCGCAGGGCAGAGTTGGTGGTGGTGTCCTAATTGCAAATAATGAATGCATCGATTATTTTGTTGTACCTGTTATTACTAATTTAGAGCTAATATGGTGCTGCCTAAATCTTAACTTTTAAAAATTACTAGTAAGCGTATGTTATCAATCTCCTTCGGCTGACACATCCTTCTGCTATAACCTACACGATTCTCTAAATCAGATTGTCACATGTTTCCCTGGAGCTGAACTTTTACTTCTAGATGACTTCAATTTTCCCAGTATTGTCTGGTCACATGACCACCCATTTCCTAATCCCTCGTCCGCTGAATCCAATCTATTTCTTTCCGTTGGTCCAGATTTCAACTTATCACAGATCGTTAGTTCTCCTGCACGTGGAACACAAAATACATCATCAATTCTCGACCTTATTCTTTCGACATTAACAGACAACTTATCGACTGTTTCGCACCTGCCGGGGCTGAGAGATTATGATGTCTTACATTTCACGCTAACGATGATTCAAACTAAAAAGAGCCGGGAAAAACAATATTTCATGATTTTAACAAAGCTTACTACCCTGCCACCAACAGCGGACTCTCCTCACTTCTAGATGTGTTCCTGCCATCATATCTGATCGGTCCATAAAGCTAACAGGTTATCGAACAAGAAAAAGCGTCTATTTCGTTCAGCTAAACACTCTTCAAAATTATCTCATTGGTTAGCGTAAAAAAAGCGGACAAATCTTATGTCACGTCTTTAAGGTCAGCGAAGTTTTCATTTTTAAACACTACTCTTCCACAATTACTAAAAACTAATCCGAAGCGATTTTGGAATGTCATTCGAGGCAACACTAATAAGAGCGTCTTATCACTACTCACCAGTTCTGGGGACTCAGTGCCGCCTCTTCTCTGTTAAAAAGTACTTCACAACACAGTAATTAGGTCAATTTCATCCCCAGTACTCACCATTCAGATGCCAGTTGTGAATGCTACCAATTATCAGATCATCGACCCCATAATGTTTGAGTCAACAGGTATCAAAGCTACAATAAATAAATGAAAACCCAAATTATCTTGCGGAGTTCACAAGATCAATATAAATTTTTTGCAAAATACGGTTGATTACAGTTCAATAAAACTAGAGTGCATTTTTTAAACAAACTTACAACTCTGGCACTACACCTTATGACCGGAAATCTGGAAAAGTAATCCCCATCAACAACTCAGCTCTAACACAAGATCCCCTCAATTGCAGGCCCATTTCCGTTACATCTGTACCATGTAGAATCATGGATCAAATTATATACACAAATCTTGTTAACTTTCTGGAAAATAGCTTTTTCTCAAGTGCCTATCGTGGATTCCGTAAACACTTCTCTTGTGAAACTCAGCTTCTCTCCTTCACCACTAATGATTTGCATGCCCATTTGGACTCTGGTTTTTCAATTGACTGTATATTTCTTGATTTCTCTAAATCTTTTGACAAGGTAAGCCATGCGCTATTTCTTCATAAACTAAGCGTCCTAAGCATTGACCATGCAGTAATTGATTGGATTCGCGCTTCCTTCACGTCCCGCGTTAAGTTTATAACTACTAATAATGTGAACTCACCTTCGGCCCCAGTCCACTTGTCGCACTAACTTAACAAATCCCACGTATACGCTTAATAACGTCTTATTAAAATCAGTGACATCATACCGCTACCTTGGTGTAATCGTTACCAATGACCTCTATTGGAAATCACATGTCAGTTCCATCATCGCTAAAGCCAGTCGTACTCATGGATACATTCGTGATAATTTCTCTCTTTCACCATCACCATTAAAACTAATAATGCACACAACCTACATTCTTCCACAACTCGAATACGCATCATCTGTTAGGGATCTCGGCCAAGCAACCCTCGTACAGTCCCTTGAGACAGTGCAAAATCACTGAGCCCGGTTCATCTTAAATAACTATCAGATGACAGCCAGCGTTACGAATATGAAAGAATACTTGCATCTCTCGCTCTTTCCAACTCGAAGAAAGCTATCTCGCGTCTTACTCTTTCATAAAATATACCACCATAACTCAATATTGCTCTCCTCCCCCGTCGTACATTTCCTATCGCCGTAACCACAGTCAAAAGGTCAACATTCCACACTCAAACACGGTTGCCTATTCTAACTCGTTTCATCCCCGGACCTGTAATGATTGGAATGACGTATCTGCATCACTAACAAGTATAACTGGAGAAGAAAACTTTAAATCCGCGTTGCAAACCTTCTCTTTTGCCCAGTGTTGAACCCCTTTTCATTTGTCTATCTTCATTGTGTTCTGTGTTCTTTGTTACATTTTATATTGGTATAATTTTGGCACGAATGCCGCCTTCTAGAAATTACATTTTGTACCTCTTTGTTTTTTTTTCTGTGTTATTTTGTTTTCTTCATCTGCTAATTTACGCAGCCAACTTTTTTAGAACTTTATATTTTGTACTTTGTATTTCTTTAGAACCTTGAAAGGTTCTGTCTTGACTTTGCATAACCTGTATCCGGCCCTCTCCCCTCTGTAACGTAGATCTGTACCTTGAGGGTACCTTAAATAAATAAATAAAACCGGCGGCGCTCGCTCCCGTGTTGCACGTCATTTGGCGAAAGCGGTTTTGCAACCGCTCCTAATTTACAAGAACAGTTCCAACACTTAACCAGAGCTCAGTGGGATCGTCTGGAAGCCGTCAATCGAGAGGCTGTGAGAACTGTTACTTGCCTTCCAAGCATCACACCGATCGGGGCACTTCAAGAGAATGCTCAGCTTGATGAGCTTGTGCAGCAGCGCAGTGGTGATCATAGCCTTAAGGCCACCCTTCTGCACTCACCTCGAGCACTCCGGACATTTGCTTCATCACACACCATACTGTCGCCGCCACCCTCCGTTCTTCCTCCATGGAGCTTTGTGCAGCTGAGCGACAACAAACCTACCGATCTACGTCGCCCAACCTCACCTTATGCGGCATCGTCCCTTCGCGAGTGAATCGCGGAACAAGATAGTCACCTACCCCGGGGTTCAATTATTATATATGTTGATGCCAGTGTATAGAGCCGTGAAACAACGACTGCAGTTTACTGTCCGTGCAAGCCTGCACTTAACAAGACCGCTAGGTTTCGATTCGCGGAACCCCCTTCATCTGTCTGTGCATAGCTGGTTGCTGTACAAGACGCGCTTCGCTCTGTAGTCGCAGCTACCTTGCTCCGTACAGCCCACATTATCATCCGCACTGACGCCCTTCAAGCAACACGTCTACTCCGACGCGTCAGCCGCATCCCAGAAATCTGCCACAATATAGGTCGCCTGGCGGCTCGTATCCCTCAAGCCATTCCAATTGATTGGGTCCCACGTGACCTGCTGAATTCACGAAGCTCGGCAGATTCTGCAACCCGCTTAGCGACCCTACCCACATCAATTCCTCAATTCCTCAGCATGGATGATGCTACCTCCTTCTCACAAGATGCCATCCTCGTTCTCTCTCGTCCCTCCGTGTGCGATAACCCTCCCCCGCGGTATTATCCGTGCAGAGGAGGTTGCCCTCCGGAGGATCCGGGTCGGGGTTGCCCTCACTTCTGCCGTAACTCGGACGTGGACTCAATTTCGTCACTTATATCCCAGCCTATAATGTCCAGTCTGCAACTCGGAAGAGACTGAGGCTGACATTCACCGCTTGTTGTGGGTTTGCCCGGCACTGAAGCCAACTAGAATTCGCCACCTGGCAGCAGCGGGTCTCCACCCAGACAACCCGTCCTCATATATTGATTGGACGCAGGGCCACATCACCACTCCCTCCTCGCCTTCATTAGATCGGCCCACCTTGGTTGGTTAATTGGCCTCAAATAAGTTGCCCACTACGGGGGTGTGGCCAATACACTGGCAGTTAACTGCTGGAAACCCACCTTTTCTCCTTTATTTAACACCCACCCACTCTTTTCTTTCTCTTTCTGCCTTCCCAGCACCCCTCATGCCAAGAGGCAAAAAATAAGGTTATAAAAAAATTATCAGAGCGGGTAAAATCCGAATTAAGTGAGTTCGTTCTCTTCCCTTCTTTGGCGCAAAGGATTAGCGTTGTGTTTTGGAACGCATTTCGCTTGGTACCGCCATACTTACTACCTACCCTTCTCTAAATGTAATCAAATTTTCTCTTCTTCCTATGCTTTGCAGTGCGCGAATTATTCCCTTTTAGGTCGACCTTAGCTTCTTTTCCATACATTTGCTCTTTCGCTCTATTTCCTAAAGCTGCATTTATTGCAGAGCGCACAATATAACATATGCGCTCTCAATCTGTTCGCACAAAATATTCGGTCGTTACATTTT
This sequence comes from Amblyomma americanum, assembly GCA_030143305.2. Taxonomy (NCBI): domain Eukaryota; kingdom Metazoa; phylum Arthropoda; class Arachnida; order Ixodida; family Ixodidae; genus Amblyomma; species Amblyomma americanum. The sequence goes on along the minus strand of JARKHS020010025.1, from coordinate 181,520 downwards.
CTCCCTCTCCCTCTGCAGTCACTAAACTTCAGCAGTTAGAATCATATGAATAAATCAGTAAAAGTAACTCATCACAGTTTTTTCTCTTCTCGGGGTGCTAGCAATTTCCAAGCAATATATATAGTTACCTCTTTTATTTTCTATTAGTGGAACTTATTTTCCATTAGTGCAGCTGCCCTGTGACGGCCGTACCTCCTCCCAGTAGTAATAAGTGTAAATAGCTGTAGACGGTGCACACAGATCCGACGTGGTTGCAGGTCTTGCGCTCGCAGACTGCACAAGACACAGGGAACGGTACTAGCAATTGTCGCGTAGGGGCTGTTCAGAGAAAGCAGAAATGGGGGTAGACGGCCCCTTATTCCTATACACCTTGATCCCTTGGATTCTACCCATGTTTTGAAACCGAAGCGCATGTACCTTTTCGGTTTGTCTGACTCGCCACACGGGTACGGTAACTGACGGCTCGGTAGCAAATCGTTTTATTTATGTTCATCACTGGTTTTAGCGCTATTTGAATTCCTGCTCCTACCACTCCACATAATGCAGGCCACGCATAACAGGACACACCCGAAAATCTAGTCTCCATTCTCAAGTCGGCCTCCTTCTGTCTCCTCGTCTCTTATTGTAGAAATAGTTGCATAATGATTCTGGAATTCACTAACACCGGGGACATCGCCAGAATATCCCGAGGTGTCCGACGCGTTAAAAGCTCGTGGTTGCTTCATCGGTACGACTGTACGCTGCGACACGGTTAACGCCATCGGCCTTGGCCGCTTTCGCGTCGTGTTGATGAGAAAAGTAGCCGACAGCAGCGTCAGGAAAAACACCGACACGAGGCACAGGGCTACACATCGATCACTCGGTGTTCTCCCCCTTTCGATGGATGACGGTGCTGTGGGCGCTGGCGCTGCCGCTGGTCTAGTCGCCGTCCCCAACTCTCCGGTTCTTCCTTGACTCGTACCCTCACCGAGGCGTTTTCCTGAAGTAGTCGGAGGTGCCTGCAAGCCTGCAGGTCGCGTTGGTTCAAATGTTGCGGAGCCCGCGCGTTGTACGTGCCACCGCGTCCACGTTGTACTGTGTTGATCGGGCGTCGGCGTGTAGTCCAAGGCCGTGTAGAACACGCTCCCAGGGGTGTTCCCTAAGTCATTGGTGGTACGAGCAGGCAAGGCTGGGGTACGGTTCGATTTAATTCTTCTCTCTCGTCGGTCTCGTAGTTCTGATGATGGTGATAGTGACGTCAAGTTTTTGCAACGGGTCGTGTTGAAGAAGAAAAAGAAGGCGCTGATAATGAGAACATTCGTTAACTCGCAGATTGTGTTCACATATTCTCTGCTATGAAAAATTTCAGACAGAATCAGTTCTGTAGTAAAGGTTCACAACCTATGCACTGATGCTGGTATTCATTTTGACACCTTCCCAAGAATTGCAATGGATTTGCCTGCAATTTTTTTAATGGTCTTACAGAAGAGTATCTGGACAAATTTTCAGCACATACTGCAATTTTCACAGATTCTTTTCAGCAAAATGAAATGGCAGCTATTGGCATTTATTCCAGCGCTCTTAATTGATTGCAGTTATTCCTTTCAGACCCCTGTTTATACGCCAGTATTAGCTGCTGAATTTCTAGCGATTCAGTTGGCCGTACATAACGTCCCTTAAAACGTTAGTGAAGACATTATACTTGCTGACAGCCTTTCTGTCCTGACTGGACTTGAAGGCCGGGCCGTTTCCTACGATTTTTCATTCCACCTCACGTTAAGGAAGTGCGCTTTCACTGAATATCAGGACATTGCGGCATTGGTGCTAATGTGATGGCTGATATTTTAGCAACGTTTGCCCCTTTGCGGACCTGTGGTATCATTTACTCCAAACAATGTCCAATTGACAACAGCCCGCTTCCAGCGGTTCCTGCAACTGCATTCATTGAGTCATAAGCCACCCCTTGCTGCAGCGGATTTTGAACATTTGGCATTCCCTTAGAGTGTCCTCTAATGTCATTCACGGCAATGCGAAGTGTCTGACCCTCTTGCGGTGTAGAATTATACGTCTAAATTCTATATTTTTTTCAGATCGGGGTTCTTTCTGTCAAACCCTTGTGCAGCATGTGGTGAAATCGAAGCTAGATCACTTTCTCCTCACCTGTTGCCGGTTTGCTTCTCTGCGACAGCTTATCTGCAGACACCCCTTGCTCGATTAGGGTTTCCACTTTCTATTCCGGTTCTTCTCTCCTTTGGAGCAAGCGGCAGGGGCTATGTCCTAAACGCAGTCTTCGATTCGCTACATAATTTGATCATTGCGTCTTGGAGACTGCTTTGTTAATTATAATGCATAATATTTTTTTTTTCAATCACAAAATTGAAACTCGACTACCTTAAATTAGTCATCGTTTCAGAATCACAATTGTTTGACTGTACGAGCCACCCTGGGCAAATTCTCACTGTGGGTACGTGCCACTCGGACAGAGGACAACAACAAGAACTTGCAACCAGTTCCTGCAACGGTTCCTGCAACTGCCCTCCTTGAGTCATGAGCCTCTCCTTGAAAAAGCGGGTTTTCAGCATTTGGCATTTCCTTGGAATGTCTGCTTATGCAGTTCAAGGAAATGTGAGGTGCCTATGGCCCCCTTGCGTTGCAGAATACCACGATTGAATCTTTATTTGTGCTAACCGGGATTCCTTCTGTGGAACCTTTGTGAATCATGTGGCGAAATTGAATCACTTGATCACTTTCTCCTCTCCTGGCGGCGGTTTGCTTCTCTGCGCAGAGTTGACTTGGAGAGTCCCCTCTGTCGATTGGGGCTATCACTTTCTATTCCGTTCCTTCTATAATTTGGGGCAAGTGCCAGGTAGTATGCTCTTAAACCATTGTGCGACTATTTACATCATTGCAGCATTTCGTTAGGGCGATTCGTTTGTTAGTTATAATTATCTGAATTTTTTCCATCACAACAAAATTTCACCTACTACAATCTTAATTGTTCCTAATGTTTGAATGTGCAAGGCAGCCTGGGCAATTACCCACTGTAGGTATATGCCATTCCTCCAGAGGCCAACAACAACAACAATCAGTTTATCCTCATCTTTTGGCCCTCCTCATTTAAACCAGGCAAATATTTCTTCGTAGGTTGCGCCATGCCACTTAGGAAGCAACAGCAGCAACTGGGGCCCCAGGACACTCTGCAGATGTTGAACAAAGGAGCTCACGCCGGGGCGCTTTGCGGCCCTACCCTGTGTTCTCAACATTCGCAGATAATAATTATTCAGAGCCGTTAATAAACGTTAGGGAATTACTCCAACATTTGCAATTTGAGCCATTAACAAGCATGAAGCCTTCAAACTGGTTTGTGAATTCCACTTGCTTTCTCCAATTCATTCCGGGTTTCATGATTCACCCTGCAGCTTTAACCACTGCTGATTCTCGTAGGCGGAAGGCGAGTGGAGGAATCGTTCGCAGCAAACCTCGCCGTCCGAACACTGTCCACAGAAGCTTGGCTGGTTTCGTGGGGAAAATAATTAAGATAATGGCTTTCTGAGTGTTCTAAATTGGCAGATAATGCCAGTTGTTTCCAATAAGTCCACTGCACTCGGGTCAATCCCAGCATGTGCACTGATATATTTTTCGTCCTTTACTAATATCTCTGAGCCTTGAATTATTCTCCTTCTTCTTCGTCCTCTTAAGGCATGGCACATACCCACATGGGAGGATTGGCCAACGTGTAGTGGTATAAAGAAGGAAATTTCCATAAGAGATTACGACAAAAGTTTAGCACCAAGCGTGAATTTTGAAAAATGTATCAATAAAAACGACAGAAGAATATTTAAAGTAACATAACAGACAGCATTTTAGTGAAAAAAGAAGAGCTCGGAGAATTTTAAAAGAATTAGCAAATCAACCTACCTGTGGCAGTTATGTAATTATGGAGAATCCTACAAATTGAACCGAAGGCAAATCCTTTGGCGCTTGCACCGAGCGATAATAACACTGGCAGAGACAACGGGAGCCCTGACCTGGACAGAGGAACCTGCAGGTGAATGTTCCTCTGAAGTGCGAACTGTGGACAGTAGTGGAGAAGATGGTCTACAGATTCAACTTCCCAGCATGCGTGGTATTTAGTAAGATATCACGTGACCTGGCTGATATGTGTTGGAACCGCTGAATCCTGGAAATCGCCAGGAGGCTGAAATTCGGGACAGGATGTGTCACTGACCCGTCAAGAGCCGAGCTTGCTAAGTAATCAGCCACCTCATTTGAATGAATACCTGCATGGCCAGGGACACAGACAAAACGGACCTCCTTCAAAGTGCAAGGGACAAACAATCGCAGGAAACGGCTCAGAAAATCTTTTCGTGGTGTTTCAAGGGAGGCTAAAACTGACGAAGAATCAGCGAGAATAATAACGTGAGACCAATTCTTTCACAGCTGATTCTTCGTCTTCTACTTTGACATCTTCTCTCCTAAACTTCCACTTCCACACCTGTATACCAGGACCTTTCTACACAGAGAAAGAAAACCTAAAGGTGAAACTTTATTGCTTAAAAAAAAAACTGAAGGGGACACCTAAGTTCTGCTTTAACGGTATGAGGTGATTACATTACTGGGTTAATGCGCGCTTGCGTGGAACTTGCCGTTCCGTACTTTACATTCACATATCCCTACGAGTACTCATACTACTCCTGGGGCCGCGGCACAGCCGTTATACTATCCGCAACTGTCCTGCGATGCCAGGTGCAGCAACCGACAGGGAGTAACCTCTCGCTCCCATTGATTAATTTAACGGCTACCTGACAAGCTAGGCAGTTAGCTCACAATCCCGTTTTCGGAGTGCTGAGTGCCGACTTAACCAAGGATACAGACAACTATCAGAGACGCTTTAGTGGATCTGTCCCGACTACCGCGTCTCCTAGGCGACTAAGTGGCATTGATAACCTTTGGGAACCGATAGGGCAGGCTGAGGAGCTTCGATGGCTACTCATAAGTTGATAGATGCCTGCCGTTGCGGAACTTCAAGGCTTCTCCTTAGGCTCTTTCGGTACAAATTTTCTAGGCCTTCAAGCTGTGATGCAGATGGATATTTACAAGTATTTGGTACCTTATGCGGCTCATCACCAGAGCTTCGAAGAGTGCGCCCATTGAAGAAGGATGACTTCTCCTCTGTTCACCTGCCATTCAACGAATCACATTGAACTGCGAAGATAGTGATCCGACGACCGACTCCACAGCTCGTCGCTCGTTGATATACCTCAGCTCAAATTTAATGTCCATTTATTTTTTATTAATTTCATTACTTTTTCTCTTTTTCTTGTTTTACGCCTTTACTTTACAATTTTGTGCGCCTCTCTACTTCCGTCTCTTAAACCACAATTGCCTTCCCCGCCGAGAATTACTTGTCAACTAATTTTTCATGGCGCCTAACACCTCCGCTTTTAAAACAGAGTTTCTTTCTCTCATGGAGACGGGAGTCAAGACAGAAGCCAAGACAGGCGGAGACGCTCGCTCTGGAACGTGCTTTCTCTTTCGTGGTCTTCTCAAAGGTAAATTGCGAATGAACTTTGTTGCGCAGAGCCGAACATGAGAACTGTGAGATTTTTACGCCGATATATTTCGTTGTGCCTCCGGCCGTTATACTTGCGCAGAGTTTGGTTTCGGCCCTCCTGGTGAGCAAATCTTTGCGCATTTCTTGAGGAGACGTCGGCGCAGAAAGAACAGAATCGGTGAATGGTTGCTTTGGACGGCCAATAAAATTCACGGCTCTTGGCCCCTCCACCCTCATTCAATGACAGGCAAAACTAGGTATTCGAATCTTCGTGCAGTGTTGGGTCAAGGTTCTCTTTGTTGTGTTCACCAGAAGCACAGACAGCAACCACAGAAATGGAATATTCATCGGCCTTTCGATTTATTAGCGGGAAGTACTGACTACATGACTCGGGACTTCGGCTGCAGAGGATAACGGCAAAACGACTCTTATTGGTTCCCCCTCAGCAGTGGTACCGGACGGCTTCATCACCCATTATTTTTATACTCAGAACGAAAACTCCCATTGTCGTTACTTTTATGCCACTGCGGGAAAAGAGAGAGAAAGAGAAACAACGTTTAATGGATAAAATGTATGCGTAAACGCTCATTCCAGGAACCCATTGGCTTTTGCCGCCGACCTTGCCCGATTGTTAGAATGTGTGCTGGACAGCGCCGCCTCCCAGTCCTCAGTTGTTGGGTTATTGATTCTTGGTATATACAGCTGGGGTTTCCTGGAATGCCCATGTCATATGGTATAAGTCAACCACTTCATCGCAGAAGGCGCATTACGGATCGTACGAATTTGAAAAGATACAGCTGAAGTTAACAGGATTTATACAAGTATTCGATTGCAATTTCCTTCAAGCCGCCGCTGTGGCTCGCTGGTTAGGGCGCTCGGCTGCTGGCCCGCAAGACGCGGGTTCGATCCCGGCCGTAGCGGTAGAATTTCGATGGAGGCGAAATTCTAGAGGCCCGTGTACTGTGTGATGTCAGCCCACGTTAAAGAACCCCAGGTGGTCGAAATTTCTGGAGCCCATCACTATGGCGTCCCTGATTGCCTGAGCTGCTTTGGGACGTTAAACCTTCATAAACCATCAATTTCCTTCAAATGACTCCTTTCTCCCTGTTTATATTTTTCTGCGGTTCGGCGTATACTTTCCTCGCCAATCGCAAATATTGGAGTAAATCCCTGCAGCTTAATAGTGGTCCAAAATAATTACGTACCTGTGAATGCTGGGGGACCCGGGGTAATAGCGCTCGTGCAGCGGCGTGAGCGCCTTTGTTTCCAACATCCTCAATGTGTCCTGGACTCCACATGATTGTGGATTTAATGTGTGTATCTTCTTTAGTTCTCAATATTCTGTTTGCGTGTTCACCAATCATTCATGTTTTACAGTTACGACATTCAGCCTGGCAGTCCGTAATAAAACACGAGAGCTTCCTGGAAACCATCGCCAAATCTATCGCAGCTTTCTCAGCCGTCGAACTGATGCCCCATTAAATTATTGCTCTTGCGCATCCGTGCATGCTGTAGTTGATATCTTTTTGACCGCTCCTGCCCCGTCCACGTGGATTGCCACTTCAATCTCGCCCCATGTTCTCCTGATGGCGTTCGCCACAACCTTTCGTCCTTTTGGGTTGCATATTTGAGGTGCATATTTGGGCGGCACCTCGATCTTGCTTCTAAACTGATCTCTCAACTCCTTTCTGTCCGCCGTAGACCAAACGCATGGGAGCCCTAATATATGAAGTAGGTTCCTTCCTGTCCTGACCTCCGTATCCTTTGCGGTACCGAATGGCATTCAGTAATTTCACTTACAGTATTGTGAATGCCCATGCGTAGTAATCTTTCTGTTTCTGCGTTGACCGGGATACCAAGTGCTATTTTTTATACTTTGCGTATTATGACTTCGAATTGGTCACCACTTCAGTGGTTCTATATCAATTGCAAAAAAGTCTCATGCGCGTACACCTGCCCGGCAGGCACACTTGAGGAATCTCTCGAACATTGTGCGAAACGAAATGAGCATTGCGCATCGAGATAAGAAATCAGTAGTACAGTCTGCTGTAGTTATTCACAGGCTTTACAAAATGGTACCCATTACCTCATTTCCTCTCCCTCTCTCTTCAGTGCCCGAGAAACAGCGCTAGATAAAGAGAAAGAAGTAGGTGTCGCGCGTGCGTGCCTGATCTGCTGTCGCCATTGAAGCTGCCGGACATCGCTCACCTTTCCAACCCACAGAAAGGATGTATTCAGCCACGGCAACGCTGCTGGCAATCGTTGTGGCCATTCTGGACTTGTCTTCTGCTCCTCCGCTAGAACTCACCCAGTGGCCGCCGGGGTTGACAGAAAAAGAACAGGACATGCCGGACCACGACGCCTATGTCAGGCAGGAGGGCAAAAAAGTTGTGCAGTCGCAGCAGCTCATCGGCAGCGACGGCAGCAACGACGGCGCCAACGCCAGCCGCCAAGCATCTGCATTGCCTTCGAGAGCGGCGTCCGAATCCAGCAGCGCTGGACTGAACGGCGACAGGGGCTCCATGGAAGCTGCCACATCCATTGATGACGATGACGAACCTGCGTGGTTAGACTCTGCAGTTACCCGCGGTGTCCTCCGTTTCCTGCACGCGAACCAGGTAACGGAGAGTCTCGTTTCACTTGCGCCATGGGCTGTGCGAGACCAGCGTACATTTTTTTCAATGACGTTCTACGTTATGTATGACAAGATATCCTACCCGCGATACACCAAGGGTTCGGACGAAGTGCGGGCCGACAATCTGTACTCATCTCATGTCTTGCTATAGCTTGAACTTGCTTTGAAGGCAGCTCCAGAGACCCTTTTAGACCTCGCCGTTATCATCTCGCTAGCGTTCTGCAGCCCTGGCCAGATTCGTTAGGTTAGCGGTGCATCACCAGTTGAAAATGATACCCCCATACGATGTCGTACCGTACCATACAATACCATACCCTACCCTACCGTACCATACCATCCATATGTTATACCATACCATACCATACCATACGATACCGTGCTTAACGTCTCTCGACGGGCCCCTAGCTAACAATTCTTTAACCTATTCTGGAACATACGAGAGGCGATCTCTGTGTACGTAAGTTAGCTTTTGCTTTGCCCTCCCTCATTTCCACCTTGTTGACGCCCGGAACCACAGGTGGTGTTCTTCATAGTGTGTTCCTGCCTACTGACCGGCATGGTGCTGCTGTACACGCTGATGACAGCGTACCGCGGCACTGGTAGTTCCAGCTCAAGCCGCACGACGTGCAGCTCGCGGCGGATCCTCTCGGAGTCGTACCCGCTGCTATCCAACGGAGACCGGCGCTCTGGAGGAGAGGTCAGCCCCGGGGACAGCGACGAGGTGGACACCGCAGACAAGAGCCCGCGGACTCCCGGCGAGCACTCACCCAGCTCGCCCAGCGCCGATCTGTCCGACGTCGCTGTGGCACCGAAGGCAGCCGCTCCCTCGCATCCAGCTAGTAAGTGCGAAACGCCTATATCAAGCATGTCTAACACGTATAGGGCACTCCATGTTTGAGACGATGCTGCCACACGTTGTTGGTGCTCTGTGACTATACATTCATAAATGGCTGGCAGAGCCATAGTCCGGTCCTTTCCATCGTGTGGCTACGAATGTTACTTAGGATATACATGGTCGCAATTTATTTATTACGATACTAGTAACACCTACTGTTATTAGAAAAAAGGCGGGTGCTTGTTTTATATTTGTATATATATGTACAGCCGCCGTCAAAATTAAATGGAAGGCGCTTATGTCGAAAAAATTTAATTTCCCTGAATTTTCTCATAGCGGTCGAGATTTATTGGTGCACTGTGTCATTCACAAAATTAGAATCTGGCTGATTATATATATTCATTTATGCATAATATGAGGGCGACAAAATTAAACTTTTTGGCTAAGATTACCTTCCATTTACTTTTTACAGAACCTGAATATTAATCAAAATAGGTTCCAATGTCTTGCGCACTGTAAAGGTTGACTGAAGTGTGCACTTCGCAAAAACTCATTTACTGTCGACGTTTCCATTGGGGTTGAGTCTTTATATATGTAAGATAAAAATAAGAACGCCTTTCTTTTTTCAACAACGCCAGCCTTCTCAAATGATTCATGTTTCGGCCGCTGCCGACTAAGGTAGGTGTAGTTTTTGTCAGAGGGACTCTTCAATTAGAAGCTTAAATACGAAGAGTTGTGGCTTCTTGATAACTGAGTTTCACATTGAAGATTAAAACAGGGCGATGCGTACGGTATATCATTCAAGGAATTTGCGTTTTTATTCTGTGCAGGCATTCGCTGATTGCAAATATGGGTAAAGTGCGTAAGCTCATCTTGAAAGAAAATATGAAAAATCGCTCTTCTGTGAACTCAATATCGCAAGGATGCTCAGAGTAAGGTTGCAAAATCTCAGTTGGTCTTTGTTCCAGCCTGTGCAATCTATTCATGCCGAAACGTTTTCACGCAATACAAATATGCGATAGTTGGTTGGAAAGAATTTAAGTTCACTACAGATCCCTTTGTACGGGATTAGTGAAGTTCTGGCATTATTACAAAATGCTGAATGACTTATAATAAATCAGGGAGTGTTTAGGTGAGAATGCTTCAATTTGCTAAGAGCGTAGAAAAAGTTCTATGTACGAAACTGTTGGAGATCTCCTCAATTGGCCCCACGTTACATAGGGTACAATATTAGTTCAACGTTCACCACAGTAGTTACATATTTATTTTTTCACTACGGTATTGGAGTGCATCAGTCAGATATAGGGATAGGCTACTCATGCAGGGGAGTCACTGCTTCGGCTTTTTCGGCGCCAGCGCCATGTCTTTCTCGCTTATTTCTTTTTCCATGCTTTCTCTTTCCGGCATTCTTGCATGAAACTCTCACAGCTAAAAAAAAAAAGATCTCGTCTAATGCCCCATTCACACACCGTTCTTTCCGAATTAACAGCTGTGAGTTAGCGCCTTTCTTGTCCCGGCTATGTACCGCGCTAAAAAAGGAATTTCCCTTGGAAGAAACATGAACAAACTAGCCCCCAAGCAAGCACTGCTGACGCCATTCGTAATGGCATCCCGTGTACGGCTTGCATCTAAGAGATGAGGTATTTTGAGATGCTCATGGCGGCCTGCAGGATATTGAACTGCCTAAAAGATTTCCTGCCAAACCGTTCATTCAATGTACGCTTCAGCTCAACCCTCTCGAGAATTTTCATTCAGAAAAATGTAGTGCCTCAAGGAAGTGTCTTAAGCACGACCCTCTTTGTTATTAAAATGAATTCTATTAGCAAAATAATTCCAAGGTCTGTTATGTATTCGATCTATGTCGATGACCTGCAGATAGCCTGCACGTCCTCAAACATATCAACATGCGAAAGACAAGTGCAGTTAACAATAAATAAACTTTCAACACGGGCTGACCGAAATGGTTTCCGGTTCTCCCCACAGAAAACAGTGGCCATTCTTTTCTCACTCAAACGTGGCCTACAGACAGATCCTAGACTACACCTGAACGAAACCGAATTACCGATAAAAAGTGAGCACAAATTTCTGGTCATAACGTTTGGCAAAAAACTGACCTTCTTGCCCCACATAAGGAACCTGAAGAAGAAAACTTCTGTCATTAAATATCTTAAAGGTGCTTTCACATAAACGCTGGGGGTCTGATAAAACCTGCCTTTTGCACATCTACCGCAGCATAGTTCGCTCTTGCCTAGGTTATGGGCGTATAGTGTACAACTCAGCTCGACCATCCTACCTTAAGCAATTAAATCCAGTACATAATTCAGGTTTGCGCCTTGCAAATGGGGCATACAGGACATCACCAATAAACAGCCTATATGTCGAACGTAAGGAACCAGCCCTCGCAGATAGAAGAGCCATGCTCACATGTGCATACGTCCTAAAAACCCGTTCACTACCAAAACATCTCTGCTACTCCATAGATACGAAGTGCCCGTATAATCAGCATTTTAGTAACAAACCGAATGCGACGAGACCCCTTAACCTCAGTTTTGAAGAAATTTTCCAGGAATTGGGTATTTTAGACACACTACCTGATGTCGCCCAGAGACCCAAACCACTGCTACCTTGGTACACCTTTCCCGCTGTAGGGGACTACACAACGACACAATTTCTGAAAAACAAAACTCCACGTGAACACATACTACAAGAATTTTTGGCACTAGAGGAAGAGTACAAAGAGTACACAACATTTCATACAGACGGTTCTAAAACATCATTTTACGTCGGAAGTGCTGTAGTGCAAGACAAATGAAAAAGGTAGTTCGGTTACCTAAATGCGCGTCAATTTTCTCAACTGAATGCTATGCCATTTCGGTGGCTGTATCAAAAATAGTCGAAAAGAACATTAAAAACAGCATTATCTACACGGACTCGCTGAGTGCAATCACAGCACTGAAAGCCAGAAACGTAAGGGAACCTTTAATAGGAAATATAATACATGACATAATAAATCCTGAAACACAAGATGAAATTAAGCTCTGTTCGATACCAAGCCATCTCGGAATTCGTGGCAACGAGAGAGCTGACACGTGTGCTGCTCAAACTCTCCATAAGGAAGTCCAGACTGTAAATATACCCTATACAGATTGCATGAAGTTAGTAAAAAATAAACTTACAAAAAAATGGCAGTGTACATGGAATAGTGAAGAAAATAACAAGCTGCATTTAGTAAAACCTATTCTGGGAGAATGGACGTCATGCAGGCATCAGGAACGTTTTATAGAAATCATTTTATGCCGCCTGCGCATCGGACACACACAACTTTCTGCTGACAAAACAAGACAAATCTTTATGTGAAAAATGTGGAGGTGAGCTGACAGTTAATCACATTTTATTCTCGTGCACACAACTTGAACGGCTAAGAAAAAAAAATATTTACTCTATTTTACGATGAACGCATTCCCTTCCACCCCAATCTACTTTTAGAAGATAATCCACTTGTAAGAACTTCATCTGTTTTTAATTTTCTGAAAGACGCGGCCATCTTAAACAAAATAAGATATAAATATCGCAGAACTATGAATTCTAAATTATTTTTACCCCGTGCTTTTGCGCATTTTATGACGCACTTCATCCATTTCTTCAGTCCTGAGAAGAAGGCTGAGGTCTGCATTCGATTTGATGGGCTCATCGGAGTCCTTGACCGGACAAGGACTTTCGCTGAGGACACCCAATTTTTGAAATAAATTTTACCATGTGTCTGGCGCATGATAGCCTAAGTTGCTTATGCGGCATAGAACCCATTACAATACAACACAATTCATCTTATGCTATGACTCATTCGCCTTTTCTTGCAGAGCAAATGCTGACAAGTAGTAGTAAATAACAAGTATGGGGCAGAAAATCACAGGCCGAGCATATTTACCACCTGGGCACCCAGTCACGCTATTCCTCTTCAGCGCCAAGCTAATCGAGCCAAGTGGAGATGAAATGTTACGGGGGTGGGGGGGGGGATATGAACCTGACTGCTGAGCAGACAGGCAGCAGACGAGGCGCAGGTAGAGGGGCAGTTGGGACAGGATGGGTCGGATCGTTAACGATAGAGAAAGAGGTGGCAGAGGGTAAAGAATGCTTTCAATAGGATGTGTCGAAAAAGGCATACCTCCGGCACAGTGAGTGATTGATGACGGGGTGGCTAGAGTCGCTTGTCGAGACGGAGCTGGAGGTAGACCCCCTTAAGGTGCTGCGCAGGTGGAATCTCCCACAGTGTTCCGAGGACTTAGCAGGGGACCAACGGTGCAGAGTGAAGAATGTCGCGAACGAGTTGATGCGCCAGCTCATTGCCGTCCACCCCTGAATGACCAGAGACCCAGAGGAGGATTGCGCTGGAAGGCTCTAGGGCGAAGACCACTCATGGTTTGACTTGCTGTGAAGTGAAGGGCACAGGGCGCGGTTATGTGTGGGGCGGACAGCGGATTCTGGTTTGGAATAGGTTGTGTAATCTGGGAGAAAGAGAAGGAGGGTAAAAGACGGGGGGCCAAGTGCAATGCATGGTGAGAAGCTCGAGGAACAACGCACCCAGAGGACGCAAGTGGCTCACTGGTTTTGGGCTGCGAGCCATTGCAACTGCGAGGAGTTGGCGATGACTCATAGCGGAGCCGCCGAGGCCTCGAAGAACCATGAACGAGACAACGAGGTAACCGCACAGAAGGTATCATGGGTAGCAAATAGAGGGGAAAAATGCAGCGCGGCCGCCTGACAACTACCGGAAGACAGAACGGGGTTTACGTTGGACAGGGGGGAAGGATACGAAGGTTGGGAGCGATAGAGGGGATGAAAGAGGTAAAGATGGAGACAAAAATGGGAGAGAAAGGTACGAGTACATTAACTGAGCCCTACGATGCTGGTGTTCTGTGCACAGACTTCTTTTTGCCGGAAAATTCCACATTAGCGGTGCTTCAAACTACCTGCCGTACCTAAATGAGATGTTAGGATATTTTTGTTCTCTACATGTCTCTTGCATTCACTGTAGCTTCGCAGGGTTGCGAAGCCACGATTTTATTTGTTGCTCTGATAGCTGAAATGCAGTAGCTAGTCGTAAACAAGGCACTTGTTATAAGTTCCGCGGGCACTACTTTGATGATTATCGCAGTAATTTTGACCCCATTTAACACGCGGCGCTGGTCCTGAAGGTTTCAGCCTCCTCTCCGGAAGCGCAACGACACTAGTGTCTCGTTTTGGTTTTGATCCGTTGTACATAACTTTTGTTCACAGTCACAATCAATCACAGTATACCTGTTTACTGATGCTTACAAATATTCAAAGAAAAAAAAAGCAATGGGCGCTTCGCAGCAATCCTGTCCGCTCAAGCAATTGCTGCAGAAACAGATAGCCTCAATACTTCCATGTCATGTGGCATGCACGTCAACACCTGCCGGTTGCTCGCCGAGTCTGAGTGTTAAGCCAATGACTAGACATGCTTTCTGGGCAAGTAGAAAGAAAGCAATTTCGCTGAATACAACACTTATCCACCGTTTGATTTTGCCTGCTCTCTTTCCTTACTTTCCCCATCTCCGCTTTCCAAAAGGAGGTCTCTGGGATTCACAGGTTGCCCAGTGGTTTTACAGTGGCGAGATTATTTTGACACCTGCGTGGTTAACCACAATGAGTCTTGAAGCAAAGTTAATATGTGGGGTCATCAATGAATTAGACATGATTATTTTAATGTGTTCGGCTGCATCATTTGGCATTTTACCATAAGGGAGCCACACTGTGTATCTTCAAAACTCTTATACAGCGCTCTTAAGAACGCGCCTATCCAGCAGTTGACATGTCGTGGGCTGCTGCCTAAGTTTGCATCGCTGTACCTGTCCAGGTGCCTGGCCCGTGAGCACCAGTCGCAAGGCCTACTCGATCACCGCTTCCAGCATACGCGGTGCGGAACAGTCATTGTGGTTATACCAACCATCGAAACATGACGTCGCGCGTAGCTTTGCTTTAATAAAGGGCAACTGCACTAATTATGAAGAATTCCGCGCTATTAAGGATTCAAATCTATGTAGTCTGTAGGTAAAGCACGCGAAGTTCTTTCGCTATCTTATAAAACAGTGACGTATCGGCGATTAAGTTTTAGGCTTCTCCTGAGAGTGGCGCAGTAATGCAGAGAAGCATAGTGTGACGACAGGGAAAGGTGGTGGTGGTAGTGGTTTTATTAAAAATAATAGTAAAAAGGAAGGCAAAGATTTTTGCTAGCCCCGGCATCTGCCATCGATACTGAAGCACCTAAGCTGGGGCAGCGGAAATAAAGGACAGCAGGCAGAATGGAGAAATGAAATGAAAGAGGTGAGGGGACAGGAATAGAGGACAGGGGGAGAAGTAATATGTACAAACTATTTACACAATAAGAAATGTGTCCAGGTTGTGCGCGTGATTAGTTCATTTTAGAGGAATTAAATCACACACGCGCACAGCACTGTGTAGGAAATCACACACGCGCACAGCACTGTGTAGGTTACACAGTGCTGTGCGCGTGTGTGATTTAATTCCTCTAAAATGAACTAATCACGCGCACAGGGAAAGAAAGATTTCAAATTTCCGCTGCCGTCAACTACGCCCTGCCGCTCCTCATTGCATGGGGCTAAACAGCGCTCGGCGGGCTTTGCACTGGGTGGCGTTTTTTTTTAAAGCATGCATTTATGCATTGGAGATGTATCGGTGCCCTTCATGACGTCATCATGCGCCCTCAACTCAGTGCTGTGTGCTGCGGAGAAGCTTGAATGCTGTCGCGATTGTGATGGACTATTACGACACCATTCGAAATGCTAACCGAAATGACTTCGTATGCTTTGCCTGAAAGTTTCACACGTTCAACCCATTCAAGCTCTTCAATTTATAAAACGTATGCAGTTGCCCTGTGATGGAGGAAATATTCAGGGAAAAGTTAAATATTACTGTAGTGCCAAAATTTTCAGCTTAACTATTCCGGCCCATGAATTTCATTTCTATCAGTACATTGCTACTTTCTTTTTGCTAATCAGAAGTCGGAATCCTTGCGTCAGACTATCCGACTTCTCGATATATGGCGCTTTCAAAATGTTAATACCTGTACACTTCTTATAAATTTCAAAAGCGCCTTTCACAGTAATCTTCTCACTGCGTTACTGAACTAATCCGTTGTATCTATGAAGTGGCGAGCCAATATCAATTTTATTCACCTTTGGGTTGCCCGGCATAACGTATGTGTTCGTAAACAGCCGGGGCACTGTTACATTTTATTCTTTTTCTCATCTAATGAGAGCGTATGTGTTGTTTCAAGCATGTAACTATACTTAATGTGTTTACAGGGCATGCGCAAGCACTGCAGGAGAGCAGAGAATGTGCTAAGAAGGTAAGTATCTGTACGATTAAGCCTTAGGTAAAATTCGGTCAGTCGCATCTTAACGTAGCGTACTATGAAGAGCTCACGTATTTTTCTCTTTTCCTGGTGCTGAAAAATGACAAAGAACGCTGTATCACATTTTCCGCGAGCCATCTACGGCACTGGCTGCTTGGCCTGACATTGTCCTTCCCCTTCACAGCCCATCACTGTGTTCCCCAGCCGTCTCCTGGACATGTGCAACCAGGACGCGCCCATCACATTTGCCGACATCTTTCCCAACCCGTGAGTGGCCGCTCAGTCGCCCTGACAAAGGCTGGCTGATCCGTCGGTGGTGACCGAATTATACCGTCATGTGAATCCCGCAAAAACAATCGGCTAAAAATACGCCAGAGGTCTATAGCCTCTGCCGCGGTCATCCTCATCGTAGTGATGATGTCCTATGTTGAAACAACTGACCTGGTCTGACCAGGCTATGCACGAAGCACCAGCAGATTTAGTGGAAGAAGCTAGACAACACAAAGTCCAACCGAAGACAAATCTGTTAAAGCCTCCGTTAAAACACTACATGGTGCCAGTCTTCGCAATAAAATGCTCTGACTTGCGAGAAACACAGCGCTCTCCTACCAAGATAAGTTCGGAGGAATTAAGGTTCGTTATGCGGCATATGGCACGCGTAGAAAAAAAAATCGAGTAGCGTACAATTGTATAGACGCCGTACGTTAATCCAATTATCTTTTTGCAGAAAAGTGCCTTGCTTATAATAACAACGGGCAGTGCGTATAACAACATATTCGAGTATGTATCAGTCCAGCGCCACTTTATTCAATAGGTTATTCATTTCGCCAGTTCTTTTGTTATAAGAATCGCATTGGCTGTAAATACCATAGAGAATAATTGCTCGCTATCAATTAATATTTTTGTATTACTTAACAGTAACACTAGAAATAGAAGCAATATTAATTTTGATATTCCCTGTAGTCTGAAACACCTAAGTACAGTCCCCTATTCAATATTACGGGCAAAAAGTATGGAATGCAGTACCACTCGAAATGACAATGGCCAGCAAATTCCTATTCTCTAATATGTTTCTACTTTTCTTGCAATCGAGGCTTATGTTTGCTGACCTCTTTATTCCGGCTCTTGAATTTTGATTCCAATTTCTTTCTTGAGTGAGCAGTGCATAACAAAGTGTTCCGCGAGAGCGTATACAGCCCTTTGGGTCGAAAAGCTGTCGAAGCAGTAGTAGTCAGCACAGCGTGTCGGAAATAATCGGGGGCTGCGTAGAAAAAATCATATGATAGTAATTTGTGGTTCTTGTGATTGATGCTTGATTGGTGTGTAATAGGCGATGAAGAGTTAATAAAATTATTGTAATTGTTTAATTAAAAAATAAAAAAGGAATAAAAAACTGCAAAACCGTGGTTCAGAGGTAAAGAAAATGCTCAAAATGAAAAAACCGATCCCTGATGATAGTAATTATGAAACTTTAGAGGGCGTAATTGACTGAATAATTAATTGAAACAGTTAAAAAAATGAAAATGCGTTAAAAGGTGTTTCCAACGGGCAATCCGTCACGAAAAACGGGCGATGGCGTTCCGTGGACTCCCTGGCAGCGCTACATACGCTGTCGCGTCCCATGCACTCCTAAAGCAGAAGCTTAAGCGTCCTCCTATTTCTTATCTTAATGTTATTGCTGGAAGAAAGAATCTGCACCATAGGTCTATTGGTCCAATAAATTCTTCGAAATGTTTCGACTTAATTTGAAACAGAGAGAATTAAAAAAAAGTATCAAAATGGAAGCGTACATTATATAAAAGAGGAACAGGGCGTGTTTTGCAAACGAGCAACTGTCTCGGAATTTCAGGGAAAAGATTGGCCAACCGGGAGTACAGCCATTTCTCCAAGCTATCGCTGCTTTCTTGCTCATTTGTTTAGGGGCTAACAATTAGGGTGGCCCGACGAACCTTGACGCATTACAAGTAGTCGTAGACGGATGCGCTGTGGTACAGCGCCGCGTTGAGCACGTTGTTTCATTGGTCAGTCATACAGAAAATAGCTTGACTCAAGACTGTCTTTCGTTCTTACTTAAATGAGAGCGACTCGAGTGGTCATTTAAACTGGACGATATCATTCTCCATTCCATGCAACACGGTGGCGCTGCAGGGAGCGAAGCCGCTCCAAGTGGCTCGCCCACGGGCGCCACAGCGAGGTGTTCCTGGTGTCCTCTCTGCTCAACCGCACCGTGTTCAAGGTGATGCCTGTGCTGGGACACTTCTCGGAGCAGCGCGTCGAGGTCATCACCGCCGCCATCGAGTGCTACCTGTGAGCTGTGCCACATGCTCATGAAAATCGCAGTAGTAGCTAGACTTCACTTGCTTTTTTGTGATTCTGGTCCCTAAGCCGTGGATTATCAAGTACAGCTGCGCTGAGTATGGCTTGCAACAAGCAAGATACGGTCGAGGCCTCTTTCACGATGGAGTGGCGTCTTTGCGGTGGGCTGCATTTCTCCATCTAGATCGCAGGCGAAAAAGAGAAACTTTTAACATGTGTCATGCCATATTCAGTTGATATGTGGTACAATTCGAACAACAGTCGCCGCTAGTAGCCTGTAGGTCATTGTGAGCGCGCCATTGCACATGCAGTCCTATACTGCATCTAATGTTACGAAAGCGTGATTCAGAGCACTGCTGGTCGAAGGTTGAAAATAATAAATGACGGTATTTGTTGCATGTCATATCTAAACGCATCATCCCTAGCGTGAAAATGAAATATACCACTCGCGGTGCAACTAACTCATTTTAGTTGGATATGAGCTTACATTCTATGCATAATTTCCCTGTTTAAATTTGTGACAACGATCTCGTTTGATAGTCGTTCTAAACAAAGCTAATTTTTGGTGTTAAATGCCTTCATTTTTCAATAAAATCGTGCGTCTTGAAAAAAAAAAAAAACGAATAATTTTGGTTGGTTACCTCTTGTTTATTAATAGTCGTTTTTTTCTACGCTGTCGCGGACATATCTTCTTTCTTACAATACTTCTGCACAGATCGCAGCAACTTATCTTTCATGGCTCTTAGAAGAGATATCTACGTAGATCAGAAACTAATAGGTGTCAGTTTGATCAACTTAAATGGTGCGTCCGTTTCTGTAAAATCCAAGTGCTGTGTCCTGCTTCCGCAGGATTTTAAACTTACAGCAAAAGCCTGAGGAGGATTTTTTTTTTCACAAGTTTATATACCTCCACAACATTTATTTGCCCTCCATGTTTGTTATGCTAAAAATATGTAAAAGCTGAAAATGTAGAGCAAGGCTCGACTTCGAAAATTATACTGTCTTTTCTAATTAGCTTACACTTCGTAGAAATGCTGGTATGGCAGAGTGCCCGATGTGTAGCGCTACTAGCTTTGTCTTTGCAAGCCTGAAATGGCGTTAACAGTTCCACCATGTGACTCTGAGGTAGCGCAACATAATGTAGTCCTTCTGCGTGTTCTACAAGAGCGGCAATCATAGCGCGAACTCTGTCCGGCGTGTGAGCGAGCTCGTGCAGACGTCGTCAGGTGAGTATACTTGAGTGCTCAGACGTCCACGAGCAGAAGTGAGTATGCTGCCCTTAACAGCTGCGAACTGACCGCTTGTGAGGGCAGATATTTAACGCGACAGCATGGGGCCCTCTGCTTTATGCTTTTCAGCAAGTTGAGCACCTTGAGGCACGGAATGCGCTACAAGACGACCAACTTCATTGAAGTTCAAAGGTTAGACATGTTCCTTTTTGTTACAGCCTAGTGCATAACATAATTGAATTACGTGTTCATGAATTTTGATGCTTAGGGATCAAATTCGTCCGCCTGGCATTCCTCCTAATGATCCCAAGCCACCACAGCCCGGTCATAATATTTAAGTAAAAAATTTAAAACTTGAACGTCCTCTGCACAACGCCGCTTGAACAATAGCCACTATTACTTCCGCTTAGCTGCAGCATTTTAACCCACTAAGCTTGTTGTAGCTATCGCAGATTTTTTTTAATTAATGGGAGCTAATCGGAGATACGTAATGACGAACAACAAGCCGGCATACCGCTCCCTGGATACGAGAAAATATGTCACCAAAACGGGTCTTCACATTATGTGCGCACTGCAGACATTCATTAAAAGCAAGCAACGGTGAACGAATGAGTTTCCCATGTTTGGGAATTGGTACGGTGAGAGAAAGATCCGCCGGCTATGGGGGACGCCGTATTTGACGGCGTCTCTATCTAAATTCCGTCTTCAATTTGGTTACCGTACCTTCACACTTGAACTGAGCAGCCGAAAACCACAGTAATTGAACCACAGACACGAATAAATGAGCAGCTGTCACGGCCTCTAGTGGAACACTCGGTTCGTTTCCACGGTGCGGTACCCTCACTCAACGATAGCGGTCTGTCATGCGCAGGATTGCCTGCGTGTTCGACACCTTCCCCGAGTGGCTCTTGCGCAATGACCAGCGACGCAGCTCGACCGAGTCCCTGGCCGACAGCCTGGCTTCCGAGATGGCCGGTCAGAACGCTTTGCCTTTGGTTTCATCGCGCCCATAAGCCGTCAGAAGCGTACAAAGCACCACTACGGGGACTGTGTTCATTCCACTGCTTTCGATCTGCGCACGAAGTAACACACGCACAGCCTGGCGGGAACAGGACCCTGTTGCCAAAGCCGAGGTTAATGTGGTGCTTTGAGGAGCAAAAAAGTAATGAATTTTTATATAAAACTGAATTGGCAGAGAGGGGGGAGGGATGAAATTAGCGAAAGCAGAAATCTGCGGCCTTAGTGGAGGGATCAGCATTATATGCTGGCCACCTTGGTGCTGACGACGGCTTTTGTGCATTTTGTCTCGGTCGCAATGCGTCCCCCACGACAGGGTTGCGTCTCGCTGTCTCGTGCTCAGCAGCTGAACGCTTTTGCCACTGAGACTGCGCTAGAGTTTAAACTTCGCTTCGATGCCGGTCGCGGCGATCGAATTTCAGTGGCGGCGAAATTCTAGAGGCCCATGTGCTGTGCGATGTCAGTGCACGTCAAAGAACCCCAGGAGGTCGAAACTTCCGGAGCCCTACACTATGGAGTTCCTCACAGCCTGAGTCGATTTGAGATGTTAAGCCCCATAAACTATACCAAACCGAACTTCGCTTAGAAGTTGTGATAGACGAAGTATGAGCCTTTGAGTGTCAGTATAGTAGTATATTGAGTTGTAGTAAGAGTAATAGGTGTAGTTGTGGTGACAGCAATGGTAATATTATCAATAGTGGACGTAGCAGTAGTATTATGAAGAAATGAAGAAAAGAAGGCGAATGGCCATTGGATTGCTCAGGACCCGTTCGCCTCAAAAGGGGCCACTAGCAATCGAACGACTTCTACTGTTTCTGTGTCGTCTGTGTTACTTACCGTCAGGTGGCACTCTTGGCACCTAGCGAAGAAGAGAAGAGGGGTAGATACGCTGATACATCAAGGAGCAAATTGGCAAAAAATGTAATCTACTTGCAAAGAACGTGTCTGGGTAGCGGGAAGAATTGACGGTAGATATACATGACTATGGGTAGTTTATTTAGGGAGAGAGGATGCAAGAAAACATAATTCTAGTTAAGTGTCGCGATGACGATATGAACCACTTTGGAGAAGGTGCCATTATTATTCTGCTGGGTGACATGAATGGCCACACCAAGGATCTGGATTGATACGCAGAATGTAACGGGAAGTTAATGCTAGACCTCTGTGAGTGGCACAGCTTAGTTGTTGTAAATAGAGAAACTAAATGTGAGGGACAAATCACGTGGAAATTCTGTAACACGCAGATGACCCTTGACTACCGTCTCATGTCGCAGGCTATCTATAAAAAGGTCGCAATAGTGGAAATAGGCGAAGAAAGGCAGTACAGTCTGGAAAGTGATCATAAGCTTATTAGTCTGCATATGGGAGCTCTGATCAAAAGAGAAATGCAGAGAAGTAAAACACAACAACTCTAAACTAAGCTACGAACAAATAGCGCTAATAGCAGCGGGCATAAAGGAAGCAGTAGAAAAATGCTCAATGGAAAAGTAGGATTATAATCAGAACTATTCATCAGTACAAAAATTAAACTTGTTAAAGGCGTAAACCACTGGAGTACAAAATGAGTACGCCACGCAGCTCGTGGAATAAAGAAATTAAGGGGGCCATCGAACAACGACGGTTGGTTTCAATGGAACGCAGAGAAACAAAGTTGGCGTAGTTATTTCAAGAGGTAATTGAACAAAAATCGTAAACTTATCGACAAAAGAAACGACAAGTGCAGGTCCTCGTCCGGGCTAAAATAAAGCAATCCTCCGATCACTGGCTGGCTAAGTTCGCGATGCGACTAAAGGGAGGGCCGAGGAAATTATGGAACCATATAAGCTGGCTGCTTAAAATAAATAAACAAAGCAGGAACCAATTCAAGATGCTGAGAGAAAATGTTTAGAAGGGGCGTCGCTGTGAAGTACATTACATCAGTTATAGCTGAGTCATTTAGGAGTGACGATAGGGCGATCTCCCCAAACGAGGGACAACACAGGACAGCAAAATAGACAGCTTAGACTGACCAGCCTTAACTGGGATTAAAGAGCGGAAGAAAATACTCCTGAATGCATATCCGGAGTAATAGACGAAATTCCAGTCAAGCTGATTAATGAACTTGACCCGAACAGCAAGGACACATTCTTAAAATGATTCGAGACTGTCATAACAAACAAGCAAATTTCGCACAACTGGAGACAGAGTGAAATGAATTTGATTTATAAATGAAAGGAGATAGGATGCACATGACATCGTTTCGACTGATTACGATGACATCTGCTTTATACAGGCCCGCAATGCAAACGGTGAAATTAAAAATGCAGTCTTGGGTAGAACGCAATAAAATACTCTGGAAACTTCAGAATGGGTTCATAAGAGATATGCGCTTAAATGAAAGTCTGTTCATATTTACCCGATGCATAGAAATAGGTAAGGCAGAAAAAAGACCCCTGTATTTAGCCTCCCAGGAGATAAGCGGTGCATACGACAACGTGAACAGAGAACTCCTGGGGAGCACATTAAAAGATGAAGGCATCTATCATGGTGTAATTGATTTTCTTCGGGAAATATATCGAGATGATAAAGCTTAAAGTATCCGGGAGGGGATTAAAAGTACAAATATCGAGGTAAACAAAAGATTAAGGCAAGGTTGTCCTCTGTCCCCGCTGCTGTTGATTATTTATATGATAGATATGGAAAGACTGCTACAAGAAAGTCATCTGGGTTATAAAATGTTGTACAGACTAGGCCCAGAGTGGCCAAATACCCAGAGTGGCCGAATGCCAATATCTCGGGGTATGGGTAAAAGAAGGGCAGATATACGCGGAAAAGCACGAAATCTCTATTAGGGTTAAAGGGCGAAGAAATTCCAGGATTATAGAACATAAGGTATTATGTGAATACAACAAATATGAAGCACTGAGAAGTATTTGGAAATGCATAATGGTGCCGGGGCTTACTTTCGGGAATGCGGTTCTGTTCATAAGGCAAAAAGTTCAGTCGCGATTAGAAGCAGGTGAGAGAGCTGTTGGAATATTAGCACTAAGCTCCCACGGGAAAACCACAAACGAGGTAGTACAGGGGGATATTGGCTGGGCATCGTTCGAAGCATGGGAAGTTCAAAGTAAAATACTATACGAAGATCGCATGAGGAAATTGGACAATAACAGGTCGGCAGCTAAGGTATTAATACCTAAACAGAAAGAGCATTGACTCACGATGGCGCAAAAGAACTAGGAAACTGACCAGTAAGTATGTAGGACACAAGTACGGAGAATGAAAGAGCATTAACCGACAGGTTAAAAACTCTGAAGGTAAAAAATGGATTAATTCAATGAAAAAGAAGCATTGTGTAGAAATATATCGATACTGGAAAAGGCGTATCAGAAAGGAATCGTTCTATGATCACGCAAGAGCCAGTGCTCAACTCTTTGAAGCTAGATCAGGGAGTCATAGAACGCGGAGCTACAAAAAGAAATTTAACAAAGATGATGACACGTGTGCTGTTTGTGACAAATCTGTAGAAGCAATAGAACGCCTCATACTCAAATCTGATGATATCCATTCCTATGTCGACACAGGCATACTCTCCCTCAGGCCCTAAGGTTTAGAGCTAACTATTGTCATATACATAAATCTGTGGTGGGAGTCAGCAAAAAGCGATTGAAATAATGGTACTGCTCAAAATCAGAAACAGAGAGGCGATGTCAGGTTAGAAGTGTAGGACTGCAATTTAAAACACACCTAACCAAAAATAAAGAAAAACTGCCGGGCATGGTGGCAACTGCCATCACCCCATTCCAAAGGGAACGCTCTTGTATTCTTTCCATCCATCCATCGACGACGGAGACAAAATATGTGCTCGCGCATCCTGGTTCTCTGAGCTCGTACGGCAGCTGCAGGCTGCGGGTAACGGCCCCATGTTCCCTGATCAAACATGTGTACGCCCCTTCTGTGCCGATACAAAAGTGGCGCCGAGGATGGAATGGTTCCGAGGATTGGATGGAGGGTCTAGGATAGGATGGGCTCTTGACGGCACCTTGTGGCTCAAGAGAGATTCTTGCGAAGTCAGGGGAGCCCGGTGGAGAACATTGCACACTTCACCATCCGTCTGAGGTGGCAGGGCATGGGCTCCCATCGGGAGCGCTCTTTTTATGTAACCTTAAATATTAGCGCCCAGTTAGCCGAAATCAGAGCTTCATGGTTTGAAAGCATTGGTAATCTCAGCGCAATAACAAAAGTCGCACACAGCGGGAGGGAGCATCTAACACGCCCTGAGTTTGATGTCGGCTAATACAAAGAAAAAAATGGCAAAATGACATTGAGAAGGGCACATGTCCTGCATTGTAAGAAATAAACAGAAAAAAAACTACATGTTTTCATCAAATGCTAGAAAACATTGCTGCATCTCTTATCTTGCTAGACGCACGCCATCTGCCTTACAGGCAGAAATCCCGCGTTTGCGTCGTCGAGGGCACTTTATGCAATAATTCTATGCTTTTTCTGTGACAGAAAGTTCAAGCGCATGTAAATGATGCAGAAAGAAGAGGCCGTTTCATTTTGAAACCAGAGCTATCAGCTAGTAGTTTAGCTAGTGAATTTATTAAGGAATACTTCTAAACAGAGATAGAAACTCAGGTTTTGCATTTCTCGCCCTTCGAAATGGGACCGCCGTGGTCAATGCTCTATATTGGGACCTTATGATCATTGATGTTCTACGGGGTAACTAAGAATTCCCTTAAATAGACAATCAAAATTCCTATTTCTTACCTTCCTCATCAAACATCTTGAGGGGGTTAGTAAAGATCTCTAATAAGCAAACTTCCTTCTTGAACTGCAAACGACATTTATGATTACCCATAGATTCAAAATAAGAAAGTAATGAAAATTTTAACGCCAACCCTTAGCTTGTAACCCGCTTTGTGACCGAGCAGTGCAGCATTAAACATGGGTGCTCTTACCGCCCTCTTCTTTTTTCTGTTCCTTATTTAGGTAAGAACCAGTGTTGCCTGACTCGGAATTTCATCGTCTTTGAGTTGTGCTATGCCGGCATGCCGCTCTCAAAGATGACGGTGAGTTGTGTTCAACGTTCCCAGTATTACCCAGCTAAATGGAAGAGCACTCCGGTTTTTGTTTTCGGAACTGTAATAAACAATTTTCCGCCTTTTTGTGTGTTTACACATTAGGATGTGATTAATATATTTTTGGTCATTCTCTTTTGTAATGTCCAACGGTCATTTCATATTTTGAAGTGCTTGCGAAGTTGATATTTGATGGTTACTGATGCTATATCTTGTAGCTGTGTCTTCTGACGGCTACTGTCACGCTGTGGTCTTTTGGTCCTCAGTCCAGCTGCTTGAGCAGCCTTTAGCCAGGGAGGTCATTCAGCTTCCTTTCTGAAAAAATAAAATCGACTGGTTCACTGATTGATTTATTTATTTATTGATTGATTACAGGCAGACATACGGAGTATAAATCTAGAACTATAGGGAGAAGTCCGTTATAAAGAAGCAGACGAATGGCCTGGTACAAGCTCCACCCGGGACGCAGTAGGAGGCAGGCGTATTTGATGCGAAATACTCTATTTTCGAATACTAGCATCTTAAATGGATATATTACCGCATCTACGCAGTATATTAAGTACTTTGACATGGCTGCCTTCATGTGCAAGCTTACTGTAGAGGTACTGACATCCAGTGGGGATTCGAACCAGTTGGGGATCTCAAGCACTCAAAGCAAAGAGGGCTTGTTTGGTTTAAGCTAATCTGTGTAAAAATTCACTGATAGCACTTTGGTCCTTGAACGTGTACTGACAAAGCACAGCACACGGGCGCTTTTTGCGTTTCGCCTCCATCAAAACGCGGCCGCCTACCCCGGCTGCTATGCAAGTGTGCTTCTACTTTAGTGAAATTATTTGCAAAGCCATGGCAGGAGCTGGGGAGGAAGTAAGCTGCCCGTGAATTTAGATCGAGTTCTTGGTGTCCGCAGATGTGAGCAACGTTGTGCCTTCACCGCCGTACATGTACCGCAAGCCGGAACTTAAACACGAATTTCATTAAAACTTCCTCTTGGGCGAGTTGTTAGCTCATCTCTATGTAGAGGGGTTTATCGCGCAAAGACGTGGACAAAAGGTGACACACACAGACGCTGCCTGGAGTGCACCTGCGTGTGTGTGTGTCGTCTCTATTGTCCCCGTTTTTTTTTTGCGCTATAAGCCCCTCTAAACACGAATGATCTGGCGCTTGGCTAGGACTGACATTAGCGCCATGTAGTGTATGCCGGCAAGGTCTCAGTCATATTCTAGGACGGCCACACAGCGCCAGCTTGCACCAGCCGTCCTGAACACAATGTCCAGCATTGTCGCGTACCCAGCGGCCAACGCACCGCGGCGCTGATGTCAATCCAAGCACGTGCTCGAGCATTCGCGTCAGGTCTGCGGGCGGCGGTAGAATCAGCGTCAAATGAAACTCGGACACAATTCCAACGAGAGAAACGAAATTAGTTATTCGTTGAGAAACACTTAATATTGGTCCACTTGATTTTCGCTTCGATAGCCTAAAAACACGGCTGCGTGGGAACGTAAATGGACTCCTTAATTTCCTCGCCGCGAGAGTACTTTCTCGTTCACTATCTTCCTCGTCCTCTTACCCAGTTAGGGATGAACTTCACGCTGCCGGTATATAGTGGTGCGTGTCTCCCTTCTGCCGCAGCTACACAGCGCAGTTCAGGGCCTCAGCCTGGTGCAGCAGGCTGCGTGCTGCATGGCGGTTGCCGAGCGCGCACTGGGCTTCCGACACCTCGGCGTGGACGCCGACAAGCTGCTGGTGGCCCCGACGGACGCCGAGAGCCTCGAGTACCGCTTCGCTCCGGGCACGGATCCCGTGTCGGTGGAGAGCGCGGGCCTCAAGGCGCACCTCTCGGGGTGCCTGTCGTGCGCCCTCGATGCAGGCAAGAGATCTGCTGTCACGCCGGAGCACCTTTGTCTCCTTCACCTAAGTATTAAGGGCTGTACGAATATTCGAAATTTTCGACTGCCGAGTCGATGACCCTCCGTTCCGATTCACCGAGCGAATAAAACAATGCTTGTTGAATATTAGTTCATAAATATTGAACACGTTGTCAACTGTTAGGTTACTTTACTTCACGAATAACTGGCGCGAAGTAAGGCAATCCGTAGTTTTATTTGAGGACGGAGTTAGCCTTACAGCGGTGAAGAGGAAACTAGGCATAGGCAAAAATCCGATGTATGCCTTAAGAGAAACAGATCAATTTTATTTGCATTACGGATAAAAGAAAGTATCTGTAGAGTTCTCAGCAAATCTGTGCAGTAGCCAATGTAATCGGCTCGTAAGTGAGATGGGCAGGATCACACAGGAATGGTACATGCCACCAGTAACGAAAGAAATAAAGGAAGCCTTAGGAGCTATACACAGGGATAAAGGGCCGGTGAAGAAGAGGTAGCAGCAGATCTGTTGAAGGATTGGGGCGGGGGTTGAATGTTCTAGAAAAATTATCCGTCCTGCATGAGCAATACCTTAGGATTTTTAGCGTACAAGGAGCACTGAAGAAGGATAATGCCACCTTAATTCATAACAAAGGATACGTCGAGGAGAAGAAATATTAGACTGACCAGCTGACTGTCCTTTGCCTATAAGGTATTTACAAAGGCGATTACCTAATAGAGTGAGGACAACCTTACAATCATACAAATAATCAAGCAGGCTTCCATAAACTATATTCGACAATAGACCACATTCACACTATCAGTCAGGTGATAGGGGACTGTACAAAATATAATCAGCTCCGATATACATTTTGTTTGCAGAAGCGCGAGCAGATTCAATTAAGGAAGAGGTGGATAGGAAAGTCTTTCCTATCCTTGAAGGTGTTCGCGCTGCTGAAAATATGATCCAACACCAACAAGGCCGACAGTGTGTGTTATCCCATATATAGCCTTCGTAAACTACGAGAAAGCATCTGACTCAGTCAAAACATCTGAAGTCATGCAGGCATTGTGGATTTAGGGTGTTGAATGGTTTTATGTAAAAATTCTGGAAGGTATCTACAACCGCTGCACAGCCACCATCATCAGCAGCAGCCTCACTACGTACGCCCATTGTAGAGAAAATGCCTCTCTGATGTCTCTCCAATTATTCCTGTCCTTTTCCAGCTGCGGCCACCGCGGCCAAACAGGCTTTTTAAAGTCTTCCGCTCACCTAACTTTCTGCCGCCCATTCCTACGCTTGCCTTCTCTTAGAATACACTCCGTTGCCCTCAAGGATCAGCGGTGATCTTGCCTTCGCATCACATGCCTTGCCCAAGCCCATTTCGTCCTCTTTATTTCGACTAGGATGTCATTAACTCCCGTTTGTCCTCTCACCCACTTTGCCCGCTTCTGGTCTCTTAGCGTTACACCTAGCATTTTTCTTTCCATGGCTCGCTGTGTTGTCCTTAACTTAAACTGAACCCTTTTCGTTAGCCTCCACATTTCCGCCCCGTAGGTGAGTACTGGTAAGGTACAGCTGTTGTACACTTTTGTCGTGAGGGATACTGGTAAACTGACATTCATGATTTAAGAAAACCAGCCATATGCACTCCGCCCCATTCTTATCCTTCCAGTTATTTCCCTCTCATGATCCGGATCAGTGGTCGCTACCGGCGCAAAGTAGATATATTACCTTGCCACTTCTATCATCTCGCTGCCAATTGTGAACCGCTGTTTTCTTGCTAGCCTTTTGAGCATTACTTTGGTTTTCTGCATGCTAATCTGAAGGCCTACCGTTCTGCTCTGCCTGTTTAACTCGTTAATCGTGCTTTCTAGCTTATTTCCTGAATAGCTTAACAAGGCAATGTCGTCAGCGAATCGTAGATTATTTATGTATCCTCCATTAACACCCAGCTGTTCCCAATGCAAGCCTCGGAATTCCTCTTGTAAACTGGCGGTTAATAACATTGGCGAGATTGTGCCTGCTTGCCGGACACCCCTCCTTATTGGAGTTTTGTTGCTGGCTTTATGAAGAACTATGGTGGCTGTGCAGTCATTCTAGATATCTTTCATTATTTTCGCACAAGACATTTCAACACCCTGATTCCGCAATGCCTGCATGAGTGCTGAGGTTTCCACTGAGTCAGATGGTTTCTCGTAATCAATGAACGCTATATGTAGGGGTTGATTTTATTCTACGCATTTCTCGATCACTTGATTGATAGTGTGGATATTGTGTATTGTCGAGTACCCTTTACGAAGGAATGCCTCATAATTTCTTTGTTTGAAGTCTAAGGTGGTCCAGATTCTTTTTTGTTTGTTTGCAGGCAACAGACAGTAAGCTCTATGGTCCTCCTTAAAGTCAACAATAAAATTCTAGTAAGGTAGGCTGTCAGGCAGGGAGACACGATCTCGCCAATGCTATTTACCGCCTGTTTGGATTGTTAACAGTTGGGGATAAGAGTTATAGACAAGAGATTAGTAATCTGTGATTCGCTTATGACATTGCCTTGCTAAGTCGCTCAGGAGATGAACTGCAAAGCATGATCACTGAACTAGACGGACAACACAAAAAACTAAAGTAATATTCAACAGTCTAGGAAGGTACCAGCAGTTTGCAGTTGGAAGTAAGGTGCTGGATGTGGTGAGGGAATACATATACTTAAGGCAGGCAGTGACCGCTGATGCGGATAATGAGAGGGAGAAAACTTGAACAATAAAAATGGGGTGGAGGGCGCTTGGCACGTTCTCTCAGATCATGAATGGGAGTTTTCAAATATCCCAGAAGGAAGAAGTCCATGACAGCTGTATCTTATGCTGTACAGGGGGTGGGAACCTTGTCAAGCGATAACCGCTTTTATTCCGATCACCTCCAACAGTGTATGGTGATGGAAATAAATTATTATTATTATTATAGTTATAATCATTAATATCCTTACCTATAGGACACAAACGTGGATGCTAACGAAAAGCGTTCAACTCAAGTTAAAGATAGCGAAGCGAGCTATGGAAAAAAAAAATGATAGGTGTATAACAGGAGACACGAAGAGGGCAGGGTGGGTCAGGAAACAAACGTGAGTTAATAATATCCTAGTCGAAATCTATAAGAACCAATTTCGAAAACCTGTCTCAAGAAGCAATCAAGGCCATCAAATGAATGCTAACATCATGCCGAAGGTACTAAATTCTTCACTGGGAGCCGGCATAAACATCCATACTCATATACCATCGAAGCTGATTCGTCTTAATAATAATAATTGGTTTTTTTGGGGGAAAGGAAATGGCGCAGTATCTGTCTCATATATCGTTGGACACCCGAACCGCGCCGTAAGGGAAGGGATAAAGGAGGGAGTGAAAGAAGAAAGGAAGAGAGAGGTGCCGTAGTGGAGGGCTCCGGAATAATTTCGACCACCTGGGGATCTTTAACGTGCACTGACATCGCACAGAACACGGGCGCCTTACCGTTTTTCCTCCATAAAAACGCAGCCGCCGCGGTCGGGTTCGAACCCGGGAGCTCCGGATCAGTAGTCGAGCGCCCTAACCACTGAACCACCGCAGCGGGGCTCTTCTGAAACGTTTTTAAGTGGCCCTGTTACTGTGCATGCATCTTGTGTTGTTTTCTTTTCTAAAGTGTTCTTTGCCAGCAGTACGCCAATATGTATACGTGGCCAGGGACAACTCGAGCTCCTAACAAGCTGTTCTACTTTGGCCGCTTCCATTTAGCTGTAAATGTGTCCAGATAAATGAAGTGAATTTGGGCTTCGGCAGTACATACATGTAATTCAAAGGCAAGGAACCTGATTTCCCTTACGGCTAGCTGGCTGGGTTCTGAGAGAAGGCAAGTGTAGCAAGGGGTGACGGAAAGTTAGGTGGGTGGATGAGGTAAAAAACTTTCCGGGGGTATGGTGGAAACAGCTGGCACAGTGTAAGGTTAATTCGAGAGATTTGGGAGAGGCCTTTGCCCTGCATTGGGCGAAGTCAGGCTGATGTTGATGATTATTATGAAAAAGAGCACCCGTTCTGACGCCGCTTATCCTCAACCACAAAAGGACTGGGCGGCATCGATATGCAGCGCCGCGAAGCCGTAAGTTCGAGTCGCGGCATTCGTAATGCTCATGCATGGCATCCATGAGTGTTCGACGCGGCCATGAGTGTTCGGCGCTGAACCTGCCAAAGAATACGTCGAACGAAAAACTGCTAAAGCTGGGAATCCACAACACCTTCGAAGAACTGAAATAAGCGCAACTAGGTGCACAGCTCTATATGCTCCAGCAGTCGACCACCGGCCGAGTGCTCCATCTAAGGTTGGGATACATCAGTAACGAAACAGAGGATAGGGAAACGAGCATCCCCGCTTAAATTTGCCAAACCATCAGGGTGTGCCCCCTACCTAGGAACATGAACCCAAACTTGCACGTGGCAAGGCGAGCCGCAAGGGAAGAATATGTAGAAAAGCACCTCGCGTTTGACGAAAACGTAGTATATACGGATGCGGCCCTACATCCGTGGAAGAGAAACCCTAAAGAACACATACTAGTGTCAGTGGTGGTGAACCACAAAGGTGACATGATCACTGAGAGGCTGTAGGTTATCCGAAGGGGAAGAAGCCGCCGTAGCTCCAGAGGTAGCGGAAGGGTATAGTAGGAACGAGTCGCTCATAATTCTCACGGACTCAGAAACGGCATGCAGACACTACACCGCAGGTAGAGTCGGCAAAGGAGGGCTGCGCATAATCCTCCAAGCAGGGCCCCCGGGCACACAAATACAACAAGATTTTCTGGGTACCGGGACAGGACGGAGTGAAGGGGAACCAGAGGGCCGAGGATCCAGCCCACGAGCTTACTAGCCGATCGGATACATCAACGGACTCGGAACCCACCACGACGGTGGAGCGAACGTTCGCGGAGGTACTGAATTATCACAGAGGCAGTAGAATAACGCATCCCCCGCCACACCCACTCTTAACACAACACGAAGCAGTCGGCTGGCGAAGACTGCAGACAGGAACCTTCCGCAACTTACACACACTCCGCAAAATGTATCCAAACCAACACGCGGACACATGCACGTGGTGCAGGGCAACCCCCACTTTATACCACATCACATGGGAATGCAAGACAACTTCTCCCTCCATAAGTTAAAAGAGCCCAATGCGGAACAGTGGGAGGGCCTGCTCACCAGCAGCGAGAGGTCGGTCCAAAGAGGAGTAGTGCAGCACGCATGCGAGGTGGCACGGCTCAGTGGGGCCCTGGAACAAGGGAGCCAACCACCGGATAAACCGGGACTTCAGCCCAAGGGATGAAGACATTCGGAAGCCGGTAACCCCTCTGCTGAAAAGAGCAATAAAAGTTTTTTCCTCCTCCTCCTGGACGCGGCAAAGTTCAGATAGGCTCCGCAAATCCTCATTAGATCCCCGATTACGAAGGTAATCACTACATAATAGCTTTCGCTGTTTAGCAATAGCTCTATAATAATCTCTCGTGCCTCTCGTCTTGAGAGCTGTGGAGCTAGATTTTTGGCGTTGCGATAGGAGAAAAATGTTATTTTTCTATACGAATCACATGACGCGTAGCCCTAGCGGAGAAAGTGTTGCGACTTTTGACTGCTGCAGCCAAAATCGCACAGTTGTTCTTTCGGTTTCGAATATACGCACAAGCAGCGAACATTCATATATTATAACATTGCTATTCGTTTGCGTTCCATTGTTTCTCGATTCGTTTTCGATGTGCCTTTTAGCAGCAGATTTCATATTCGATTCGGTATTAGTGTTTAGTAAAAGGGAACTTCTATACCGCACTTGAATTTCGGAGCTAAAAACTGAATTAAAAATTAAATCAACAATTAATCACTCAATCAGACAGTCAGTTAGTAAGTCAAAGTCTCTCAGCTGAAGTACATCACGTCAAGTTAGTCATTCCATCATTCAAGCAATCGATCAGTATGTCATGAACATAAATATCTTTTCAATTATTCACTCAACCAATTAGTTACACGATCGATCTCTAGGCGCATAGCATGGACTGATGTTATCGTCGCGGAGTGTGCCCCGCTTCCTCGGTGCTCTAAGTCGAGCGGAGCTCTCCACTGTGGCGTTCCATATGGGCTGAGTCGCTTTTGAAATTTAAACCCCATAAACCAAAAGAAATCAATAAATAATACGTACATAAATCCACAATGCATTGAAAGTAGCTTTGTTGGAGAGCATTCATAACAGGTGCTTCTGGCTGGTTAGGGCTGACGAAGTAGTATCCATGTTTCGGTACCATGCCCTCTAAAATGCTCTCAGAACATCCGTTCATGCACCTGGGCGTCCATGAAATTTCCTTATCTGTAAAGATAAGTTTATGTTGAAGTTTACGAGGGTTTAACGTCCCAAAGCGACACAGGCTATTAGGGACGTCGTAGTGAAGAGCACCAGAAATTTCCACCACCTGGGGTTCTTTAAGGTGCACTGACACCTCACAGTACACGAACCTCTAGAATTTCGCCTCCATCGAAATTCAACCGTCGCGGCCGGGATCGAACCCGCGTCCTTCGGGTCAGCAGCCGAGTGCAATAACCACGAAGCCACCGCGGCGGCGAGTGATAAGGAGCTTGCAAGAATCTTAAGCGTTGCAAAGATTCTTCGCTAGTTTATTTACCTGAAGATAAACAGCAAAACGCGTTTGACCTTATTTCTTACTTCTGACTTCATGTAGTGTCTGCTTTCTGGCACACACAATAGTGCTGAGAGAAAGCCCGCGCTTGAGACTGCAACTGCTGTTGCACAGAACACGTTCATAACGCGTTCTATGTTTTGTCTCTAGTGCCCTGTAACGAGAATATATTGCACTCGCGGAGAGTCGGTGAGTGAGTGCAGAAACCTCTTTACTGTTCGTGTAGCACAGGTCGGGCCAGTAGTGTGGATCTCCATGTGCGCGATGACAGCGAGCATCATGCGCGAAATAATTCGCGGCACACAAATTGGCAGTGTTCTGTTCAAAATTTTGAATGAGTGCAAACTTCAGTTTCCGTTTTAGCTTGCATGCATAAATATTGCAAACGATGGTGAGCAGGCGTGGTCGAAGGGAAACAAAACAAATTATACTGATTTACTACCTTTGGCTCTCGGACGCACCCGCCGCGGTGGCTCAGTGGTTAGGGCGCTAGGCTGCTGAACCGGAGTACCCGGTTTGAACCCGGCCGCGGCGACCGCGTTTCGATGTAGGCGAAACGCAAAAGGCGCCGCCTTGGTGTGCGATGTCAGTGCACGTTAAGGATCCCCAGGTGGCCGAAGTTATATCGGAGTCCTCGACTACAGCACCTCTTTCTTCTCTCAGTCCCTCCTTTATCCCAACCCTAACGGCGTGGTTCAGGTGTCCGCCGAGATGCGAGGCAAACACTGCGTCATTGCCTTTCCCCAAAACCAATTTTTCCATTTTCTCTCTAACAAGAATTTTTCGATTATCTCGACTTACTGCTGCCACCATATGCAACAGTGTTCAGTCACGCATCAACGCGTCCTGATTCTCCATTCCTGCTTGGGCTCGAGAGAGTCCAGTTGAAGGAGCGGAGGATGCTCTTTTATTTCCTGCTCCCCGATGTAACATAAATGAATTCATCACAGCTGAAGCGCACAACTGAATGCCAACAACTTCGTACTCACGTGGCTGGTAACCGACCAACCAAGGCGTTCGTATCACATGACCTCCAACGGAGTCGACGCGTTCAGGAAACAGCTTTAACGGATATCAGTGTATTCAAACGCAAAGCTGACGTTTCTTATTGCTGGTATTTGTAGTAAAACATCTGCACCCGCTTTGCGTTAAATGCGCAAGAAATCAGAAACCATCCCTTTACAGTGTCGACACCGCAGTTTGTCTCCCGTCTATCTATGATGTCAATATTATAAGCTAATTCAATGATGAAAGTTACCTCTATGTAGTGCAGCGGCTACATGAATTTCGCACCCGCTTCCTAGCGAACAAGACGTCATCCGACGACATTTAATACTCGCAGGTAAACGATATGTACAGGAAACTGCAAACAGTATGCACAGGGCTGCGTTAGTTTTTCCTACGTGTTAAGGTCAAGAACGCCTGCGCCTGCCACTGCTGAGTGCCCTGTGTGATTACGTCTCGCATGCCTTCGTCACTGCTGCCGAAGTTTCGATACAAAAAGTATGTTCTACAATGCAGCCGAAGAAGTTTAGAAGAAGACAGCACATCTAGCGCCAATATGAAAGGGAACATCCATTTCCACACACGAATGACATCTAATGCTATTTTTACAGTGGATATGAAAATGTCTCATGAGTATCATAAAGGGAAAGTAAACTTGTCCCTTATGCTTATGGAGTAACCACCCGTTAAGTGCTCGCAACTTGTTCCCTGTCGTATGCCTGTACACAGATGCACGGTGCATCGACACTGCCATGAGATGTATCGCTGCGAATAATCCTTCTCATTTTTGTCGATATGTGCGCCAGCTTTCTTGCTGTGGCAGTTGGCTAAGCGGAAAATGGCTGTTTAAATTTGTTTTTTTTTCACATTGAATTTCAAAAGGCAGCCATAGTTGTCTTCCCATGGTCTCTGCCCTTTAAACGTGTTTTCCTAGAACCTAAACTACTCACGACCACCTTGAATGCCGGCGTCCGATCATATTGTCACATTTCACCACTCTTAAGTTCACAAATATTGTTCATGGACGGATGCGTAGTGCCTTTGTCTTGGGTAATTTCGCTTGTTGTCACTGCAAAAGCATACAGAACAAACAGGCTTATTGAGGGCGCTGACTTTATATGCGAATCTACAGTGCGCCTGAAAACTGCGTAAATTCTATTCCTGCTTGGTTCCAGAAGGACGGGACGACGATGACTTCGAATCCCACGAAGCCACATTCGGAAGTCCTTGTTCAGATTGCACGTAAGATGAGACCGATTTTTTTAGACAGTTTCACACCAAACATCTATTGGGGACTTGTGGGATTGCGATATGCATCGCCGTGCTTACTGACTGCTAAAAAAAGAGGTATAAAGCGAGCAACTGTGTCCTGAAATAAAAAGACGGAAAGTTAGGTCATCCAGTCTGTGCAACTATGACCCCTGTTATTGGACCACACCGGCCGATGAAGAGGAGAATAAAAAACGCTTACAATTCATTTCAAAGGGGCCGCTGAAACATGTGCCTTTTAAATATCTTTTCGTTGGCTTTCTATTTCGACCAATGTGTTGGCCACGGTGGAGACAGATATTTTGGTTCATGGAACAATGACCACGGTTATTTGACCACCGCGGCTATTAAAGAGGAAAGTAAGAAGCGCCCAGAGCTCGTTTGAACGAGGCCGCCAAAACCTATGTTTCCTAAACATCGTTTTTGTGGCCTTCTGTTTGGACGAAACTAGGTGCCGTGGTTCAGATATTTTGGTCTCTTGAGGAAATTAAGTACTCGATGAAGCTTCCATGTCCTGCCTATAGTTCCGCCAGCTTCGAAGCAGTTCTTAAC
This sequence comes from Amblyomma americanum, assembly GCA_030143305.2. Classification (NCBI taxonomy): domain Eukaryota; kingdom Metazoa; phylum Arthropoda; class Arachnida; order Ixodida; family Ixodidae; genus Amblyomma; species Amblyomma americanum. The sequence continues at coordinate 144,113 of JARKHS020010025.1, read as the reverse complement.
CGCACCAAATAAGCGGAGCGCATTCTTCCCGCAGCACGTCAGTGGGCATCCACAAAATGCACTGCTGCAGGGCTTAGTCATATGGAAACCATGTTGCTACAACCAGCAGTCCCTTTAAGGGGAACTATTACTCCCTAATGCACTAACTGCAGTTGGACATCAGCCATAGCCTCCCCACGGAATAACTCTTCCTAGAGAGCACTGAATGGTGTAGCAGTTAACCAGACTTTACCCATTTCAGGCTTTAGAGTGCAGCTAATCCTGTTCGCATTCTGTCTTTCATGGTGCCGTGCACAGCAACCGTGCGGCACCCCGCTTCTACGGCAACGTGATGTGGCTGGGCGCGGTGCTGGACAGCGTGCTGCACAAGCTGCGCTCCGAGGTGCCCGAGCCCAGGGCTCTGGAGGAGCGCACCGTGTTCGAGCAGCTGCTCTCCTGGCAGAGTCGGCTGCAGCAGTGCAACTCGGCCGACGAGTTCGTCGCCGCCGCAGGGCTTACGGCGCAGCCCTGAGAGACAGCGCCGTTCCCCGCTCCTTGCTGTGGGCTGCAGTAGGGGCCTCTCTCCGCAGCCATGGTTACGTGAATCAGATTTAAATGTTTCAATGCGACATGCGGAAAAGATAGATATATTGCTTCGCTTCAATGCATAGGAAAAGGGAACGCGTTATTAGCATTCGACTGGTATTTATTTCATAACTGCTATTTCCAAGAACTTTTTGCCTATTTACTTTTCCGTGCCAGAATTGTATATTCAACGTATCTTCAGCATCAATGCAAGAAATAATAAAGTAAGTTCTTTTCTCCAAACTGACTGTTCCCTTTCCCACTGGCGCACATGCACGACACTTGGAGGGAAAACGAAAAGAAATAGACCACACCTAATTTCTGATTATCGTGGCTAGAAATGTGGAATTTAGACAGATCGCTACACTTTCATACATGCAGCCCTATTTATTTTTTTCAAAGTGGCGGGTAAAGATGTATCCTCTCAATTTCTCTACATGCACTGATGCGAGTGAAAAATTGGTGCGGGCCTAACTTAGTTAAACCGAGCAGAGGTGCGAAAGCAGGTGGCGATTCTTGAATTGCAGGAGGCACTTAAGCTCTGCCTTAACAGCATGACGCTATGCATTTTTGGTGTTTAATGTCCATATACGCAGAATTGTTCATTCTCTACTTAACACTCATAAATGGCGGTGAGTCGTCATACCATTACCAGCGCCACTGCACTGGCAGGCGGCTGCCCCTATAGCAGCCACCCGTAGGGATTGTGCGACCCACGTTGTTTAAGGATGCACTGACGGTACCCTCTTGAAATGCTGGCGTAGTGAAGCTTTCGCTTCAAAAGTACCCAGACCATGCGCTTTACTTCTTATGCAGCCGTATGCACGCAATCCAATCGTCTCAAGTTTGTTAAGGCATTAGGGGACGTGCTTCTCCATTCGATGTAAAAATACCGCTTGACTCGGAAGAGCAACAATACTTTTTTCCCAGAGCACGCGTCCCGTTAAAGTAATCCCGATAGTACATAGTGCTTTTCAGAACGCTTGCCTGTTATACCCTTCCCTTTTCTTACCTCTCGTGAGGAGTGCGATTTTTTGCTTTTGTGCGATGGATTGAAAAACTTTATTTTCGTCAGAGAGCATGTGTGGACGATTCCGTGTCAGATGGCCATCAACCCATGGCTGACGGCGACCTGGGTGGCCCACTCCACCGCCCTGGTCTGGACGACCGGGTCTGAGCTGGCCAACACGGCCTCCCACTGCTCGAGGGAAGGATCACGCATAATGTCCGCCGGTGGCGGTGCTATGCTACAGCTCCATAATATGTGGCCATAGGTTGTCAATTCGTGACACCATTTGCACTCCGGCGGAATGTCCGGGTAGATTTTGCTCAATGCGCATGGGTTGAAGAAACATCTAGTCTGCAATCGTCGCCAGACACATTCCTGCGCCTTCACCAATTGCTTGTCCGGGGGTGGGTAAATCCTCCGCTCAAGTCTGAAATGATTAGTAATGTCATGAAAGGATACCAGCCCATCTCTCGTGGACCTTCCCGGGACGTCCAGCTCACCTACTCGGCTGACGAAACCTCGAGCATTCATGTGAGCCGTCTCGTTCCCAGGGTTCCCAGAGTGTGCAGGTACCCAGACAATTTCCGTCTCCGTTATCCCTCGCTCCGTGGCCCGATTCAGCAACTGCGCCGCTGTGACAGATATTCTGCCCCTCGCCAAATTTCGGATGGCTGTTTTTGAATCGCTGAAGATCAGGTCAGCATTACTACTTGTCATAGCTAGTGCTATCGTCGCTTCCTCTGCAGCTTCTGGGGAGCGGGTTTTGACTGATCCAGAGGCGATCAAGCGTCCTCGCCCGTCCACCACCGCAATTGCAAATGCATCCTTGTCCTTATACTCGGCGACATCTACATAGACTGCCCCGTTGTACTTCCCGTACTTAGCATGTAAAGCTTTGGCTCTTGCCTTCCTGCGGTCCTCATGATGTATTGGATGCATGTTCTTGGGCCAAGGTTTTATGTACAAGCCCTTGTGCATTTCCCGCCTCATCTGAATTTTCGTGTCACCGGCTGGAACGTCAACTCCAATGCCGATCCTTTCCAATATGTCCCTTCCTGCTTTTGTTTTTGGAAGCCTACCGAGCTGCATCACCAAGTGCGCCTCCCGTAGTTCTTCTAGGGTGTTGTGCACCCCTAATCCCAGCAGCCTTTCAGTAGACGCATTTTGAGGCAACCCAAGAGCCGCTTTATATGCCTGCCTAATCATAGCCTCCACCTTTCCTTTTTCCGCCGCGTCCAACTTCAAATAAGGCGTCGCATACACTATTCTACTGAGCACAAATGCCTGCACTAGCTTACACAAGTCTTTTTCCTTAACACCTCTCTTACGATTGGCGATTCTCCGGATTAGCCGCACGGTAGCATTGACCGTATTTTTAAGCCTTTGCAAGGACTCGCTATTCTTCCTGTTAGTCTGCAGATACATACCCAGGATCCTGATCGTTTGGACCTCAGCGACCGGTACTCCCCCCACTTTCACCTCTAAAGGTGGTGGCGGCGTATAGTGCTTCGCATGTATCCCTCTTGGTTTATCCCTCAGAACAAAAAGCTCGGACTTGGGCTGAGAGCACGACAGTCCTGCTTCCCCTGCTAGCTCCTCCACAATATCCACCGCCTGTTGTAGAGTTTCTTCCAACTCTGCGTCACTGCCTCTTGTTACCCATAGATAAATGTCATCCGCATAAAATGTATGTTTAAGTCCAGATATCCCTTGCAGCCTGGGTGGTATCTTGATCAGGGCGAGATTAAATAGGAAGGGCGATAATACCGACCCTGGCGGTGTCCCCCTGCCCCCCAATGGGAAGGGATCCGATTTCATTTCTCCGACTACAATCTCCGCCGTCCTACCCTCCAGAAACGATCTGATGTACCGGAAGGTTCTACCCACCGGTCCTATGTCTGATAGGTTCCTCAATATTGCCTCATGGGTAACATTGTCAAAGGCCTTAGTGAGGTCAAGCCCCAAGATAGCCTTGGTGCCCGTGCCGTACCCAGGATTTACCACGTCTTTTTTGAGCTGTAACATGACGTCCTGCGTCGATAAATTAGCCCTGAAGCCAATCATTGTTTCAGGTATCAACTCATTGTCCTCTACATAACCCTGAAGCTTGTTCAAGACCACATGCTCCATCAATTTGGCAAAGCACGACGTTAGCGAGATGGGACGCAGATTCTCAATGCAGAGCTTCCTTCCCTGGTTTAGGAATAAATGTAATCCTAGCATGTTTCCACTCTGGCGGAATCTCCCCGGCCGCCCAATATTTATTCATCAAATTCGTGAGTGCCCCCACTGACTTGAAATCCAGGTTCCTCAGCATTTTATAAGTAACCCCGTCCGGACCCGCTGCTGACGTGGTACGAAGCTGGCCCATTGCAAACTCCACTAACGCCACCGTAAAGTCTGCATCCAATTCTGTTTTGAAACTTTCCTTTTGATTCTTAGCCCGTACAATTTTGATCGTGAAAGTACATTTTTTGCTTTGTCTGACAGATGGTACATAATCAGCTGACCTTAGAAATGTTCTGTTTTGCTTCTGACTTTTTGTTATGCCAGAAATGCGAGGTAGTCCAAGCTGCAGAGAAATCGGGCGTGCCAGCTCAGCACTTAGTTTCTAAAACCGGACTGTTCAGTATCTACTAAAGAGTAAGCGTGAATGTGAGCCATTGAATAATGTTGAGGAAGGCTTCGGTATTTGATATTGACCGAAAAACTATTTTTGTTCCTATATTAGCTTACCTTGCGTAATTAAAGAACGAGAGCCATACAGCATCACGTCAGAGCAACCCTTACTAAAACGAATCAATAAGGCGTCTGCCAGTGCCCGTGATTTGGCCTCTTGCTCCGAAGCCTCACTTTTAAACTTATCGCCAAATTCAGGCGCGTCATGATTAAAAAGCGATAGAAGAGGTTTAAAATCATCAGGGGACTTAAAAATCCTGTCTGGAATAAACGCCAAATAACCGCAAATCTTCGTGTCGTACCTTAAGCTTAGCTTACTGGAACTACAATGCCTTGAAGGCGCATTCCCGGGTAGGAATTGGTTTTAAACAGACTTATCAAAAATCAGTGCGAGTCTAAGAATTGACTGAAAGGGGGTTTTATAATGTGGGCGCTAGATGTGCCACGCATTGATTGCATATAGACCGAGTCCCAATGAGCAGCGACGGCCAGCGAACAACACGTCCGCTCTGCCAATCAGTTGTTGTTCTTACCCTCATACAATGAGGGTAACAACAACAGCCTTCAACGTTCTAACCGGCGCGTGCCAGGCACCTCTTTTTTTTCCTAAGCGCCAGTCCATGTGTTGGCGTTACAATGGTATATACGCGTAAGCTGTAGTAGCTGATATGAAAATAGGCCGAACCGAAATCTATTTTCGGCCGTCTGGCTGGACGTCTCGGCCGGCTTTTGTCTCCTTGTCTCCTAATGTGGAAATCAGTCAATTGTTCTGACGAAACGCTGTCATATCTACGGCTGCACCCGAATAGCCCGACGACCCGGATGCGTTCAAATCGCCCGGTTGCTTCCTTGGCTTGAAGGTACGCTGTGGCACGGTCAGACGGTCAGTGCCATCGGCCCTTAGCGCATTCGCGTTGTGTTGGTGAGGAAAATTCGCCGACGCCAGCGTCAGGATGAACACCACCATGATGTAAATGACGACACATTGACGACTCTACTCTCATTTGCTGGATGATGGAACTATGGGTGATGGTGATACCACAGGCATAGTTGACGTTCCCAACTCTCCGGGTCTTTCATGATCCGTACCCCAGTCGAGGTGTTTCCACGAAGTCATCGGCGCTCCCCGCGAACTCGCAGGTCGTGCCACCTCGAAGACTGCAGAACTTGCGCGGCGTATTTTATATCGCGTCTACATTAGATTCCGCTGCGGGGGCGCCAGTGTATGGTACAACGATGTGTAGTGCACGCTGCAAGAATTGTTCTTCACGTTCCTCTCCGTAGGAGGGAGCAAGGCAGTAGCTGGGGTGGCATCCGTTCTTATGTCTGTAAAGGGAGATTTTCACTGTTGATCCCATAGGGGTACCCACTACATGGCACCCTTAAAACAGCGCAATAGACACGGACGCATACAGACGAGACACACATTACATTGATAAGGTCACTCAGCTTCGGAGAAAGTGTACTAGGGAAAACGCAGCCAATAATCAGGGAACATTCCCAGAAATAATAAGTTATAACCAGGAACTATCGCGTATGCTGCATAAATATTTATGAACCAATGTTCATTAACCAGTAAATTGTCTCTGGGTGGAGGCTGGAAACAATGTTAAGGTTAAAGATAATCTATTTTACAAATCTCAAAACAGGCCAAATAGTCTGCGCATCTGCACTTCATGAACCTGGCCAGTTTACCTGTACTGGTTCTATTAGCCGAGTTCTTATCTTAAACTGCACGTCCAACATGCAGACGGTTAAGGTGCCGCTATGATACCCTGACAAGTCACTCCCATTGGTATTCGGCAGACATTTTGCAATTTTCTGGAAACGTCGTTTGGTTGGCCGCATATCATGAAGCACTTGTTCCCTGGGTTCCAGGGACGTTTTTGTTTTCTGCCGGGCAATTCATATTTTTGATTTTCAATGGTTCCTAAGAGGTTCCGTCACTCATGGCCGCGGCATTTATGCAGAAATGTAGAAAAATGTCGAACCAAAAATACTGGTTCGAACGGCCGCTGCAGTCAGTTGACCACGTTTCAAGAAACTGTCGATAAATATTCAGTGTAATCTGTGCATTAGAAAATGAGCAATTTAAATTTATTGAACAGGTATGACGCGCGCACCACGCTCGTATCAAAGCACTGCATCGAATGCCCATTTTAAGAAGCACGTCTAGAACTCGAGTGCAGCTCGTCGTAACTTAGATAAACTGGTTAACTGCGTAAATTTTTGTACTGGCAAAGGCATGTGAACACCGCTACAGAAAATACACCAAAAGTTTGCGCAAGAAGATTATTAAATGTGAAACATCAAAACCTTAAAAACCTACATTGAATGAAATAATGCTTTTCAAGAGAATTGCAGCTTCCTGACACTTCGGTTTATTTCCTCGGTACCAGCATTACTTTTAGAGAACCTTCTCTCTGGGAAAACTATCAATTCCATACCCTTCATGGAACAAGCACACTATTTTAATTCATTTTGTTGCGCAAAACTGAGTGAGCAACTGAAGTTATCAATATTTCTTGTGTGGGTACTTCACGCCGCTGGGTCACTATTTGTTCCTACAGCCTTACTACAAAAAAAATTAAGCCCTTAAGGAGAGTATATACTGGGAACTTCAATCTTTACATGAATATTTCAGGCCCCTACGTGTCAAACAAATGTACAAAATTCAGAAAATGCATGGGACTCGAACAAATAAGTGAAAGTAATGTAAGCTTTGAACATGGAGGTTTGTTTCCATCCAGCTGGAGGAATGGTAGAACTTATTTAGAACACTTTCATGAAGAATGTAGCAGAACCTCTGATACAAGATTTCCTGATGTGTTACTTTCGCGTACTTGACGATTGAACAACATATAAGTTAGCGAAGTAAGCGAACGTCGGCAACAAGAACGTACCCGTCTTCCATCAAGGTAAGTTCACACTTCACCTCTGAAGGCTTGGACAAGCCGCAGCATGGGCTCTGAGCACCGGTTTTCTACAAAAAAACGAGAAGCCATTTTGGTTAACGTCGCGACCACGGCAGTTGTCTAAGCCTTTGCGATATTTGTTAAATGCATTGTTTCCTACACGAGAAAAGAATCAGTTTCAACAACATTTATTCGCTTTATTCGCCTCGTTCATTCTCGGCGCTTTCATGAGTTCCCACCTTCACATGTGAATTCCTTTTTCTACCATGACAGATCGACCACGCGCACATGTGCCCTCTTAGCAAAGCACCATACTAGTAGCCATGTATTATTTTGGCTTTGCTGAGACAGAAAGGTGTCTCCATGGGTTTCCATACCAAGGCCGCCCTTTTAGACGGCTGCGTTATGTACTAGTACACATACGGATCAAGGGTATTTGAAGACAAGGATTCTTTAGTGGCACTTTTACCCAGCTATCCGGAATGTAACGACCAAAGATTCTTGTTGTAAGTGATCGCTTTAAGCAGAAAACAGCAAATATGTCATCGTCTCCAGCCATGCTATGCGGTCTTAGAGACACCCCAAGCAACCGCATAAGCTGCTTGGTGCAGAAACGGTGCACATTATTTGCGTTGGCCTGCCTTTGAAAACTCAAGCTTGTGATTTTCATTGGAAAAGAAGTGATCTCGTGATCACAAGATTTGCATAGCCCGCGCCTGAATTTGGCCTCGCCCGTTTCCGTTGCGTGGTAGGGATTACTGTTCTGGGTCAGGCTTTTTCGAGCGTAGTAAACACGCCCTCTTTCTGAAAAGCCGTGAAGTGCGGGCAATGACCTCAAGAGTTACTGCTTCAGAGCTTAAGTAGCTGCGTATTTAGTGTTGAGCAAGATTTCGTAGCTGAATGTGAAGTGTCTGTTAACCTTGTGTGCAAGCTTTTAAGCGCTATCATTTATGCGTTTTCATCAACAAGTATCTTGCAGTTCACCTGGTGTCAGAAGACCCTCCTCGTTAAGACGACTGTCGGCTACGCATCCTAAGCCAAATCAACGCGTACCTCGAAGAAGGAGGGTCAAGCAGAATCTGACGCTTACTTTGCATATCCGTATTGCAAAAAGAATGGCTGTACCAGCGTTATGGGCATTTTCTGACCAGGGGAAGCGCGATAAAGAAATATTGAGAAGAAATAAAAATGCAACAAAGACGGCAGTGTCGCGATTTTGATCGGAGTCGCGGTAAATGCTGAAATTGAAGCAAAGTAACCTCCTAAAATTTAGAAGGCAGTTCTCCTTCGCATAATCTATATGTCTTCGACTATACCCGAGACAAGAGGCTCCGGTGTTATGAAACTAAATATAGAAACCTAAATTGTAACATCATAAATTTTCAAAAACGTGCATCTTAATGAGAAAAGGTAAGGAGAGGACAACACACTGTGATGCACGATCCTGTGTATGCACTAAACAGGTACTGGAATGCGACCGCAGGTGCAGATGTGCAGAGATAAGTGCCCAGATTCGCTAGTGCATTGACGTGAAAAAACAAACCTTCCATTATCTACAAAGATGGTAGATCAAGGGAGGCAGCGAACATACATTGACACCCGGGAGATGTTGGAATTACACATTCGGCAAATGGACTTATCAATAAGATGGGAATACCAATGCTTCTTGCCCGGGCGGGGCAGTGCCCTCAGGCTCTTAATTTATAATCATGCTTTCGTGAGTGCTTTCGGCAATACCGAATGAAATAGTAGCTCATTGGCGATACATTATTCAATTTAATCTTAGTATAGAAAGAAACTCGGCCCTTTGCTACCACGCTCAACGTCTGCTGCAGAAGATTCAGGCTGAGGAAATGCTGTTGCGTCAAAATATGGCTACAACAAAAAATGTTCTTTTTAAACATCGCAGAACCTACGGCTAAAGGTGCTTATTGAAAGCACTGGTAGTCGCCACGGTACGCTGTTGCCAAATGCAGTGAGCACCGAATATATTTCCAGCTTGGTTGCTGGTCGTTTCTAAATGAAGTCCACAAAATGTTCAGTTTATTCGATTATTAATGAGGCGTCCTTACTAGTTCCATTACGAGAAAAGCCGGAATGGTGTGTGTGTGTGTGTGTGTGTGTGTGTGTGTGTGTGTGTGTGTGTGTGTGTGTGTGTCTGCGTGTCTGTGCACTCGCACATGATACAGAAAATCCCAGCGATGGCAAGAAAAAATAGGGTGACATCATCAAGCGACCGTATGACGTACACAGCAAGCCGAGCGACGCCACTTCAGACAATCCTATACATGTAGTTATATATATTGTTGTGCTCGCGCTCCCTTCCTGCTGTTGAGTTCGGCGAATTCGTACATGGGGAGGATTCCCTGAAAACCACCGCGAAGGTGAATGAGCCCCCTGGAAGAAACGGGGCGGCAGTAACATCAGATGCAGCGACGATAATAGCATCCCCACGTGTTCGAACAGGTCATCAGACGACGAAGTACGAGATCAGTGTTGTCCTCTTCAGTCACGCTGGGGTGCCCGAGTGCCGCGCCTTCGACTGAGGTTCCGCGTTCCGGTCATCAGTACAAGATGTTTCAACCCTTGCTGGGAGACAGCCCGCATTCCTGTGTCAGGCAGGCGCCTTCCGGTTCCACATGGGCGCAGTCCGGACCCACGTGCGCGCCCACCGCGTGGACGACAACGTGACCGGGTCCTGTTCCCTTTCCCTCGACCGAGCTGCGAGAGAACATCAGGACCGCCCTACCGTGGGTGGTACCATCAGTGCCATCGAGTGATTGGACATCATTCTTTGAACTGTATTCCCCAGCTAGGGATCTGAGGAATACGAAGAGTATTTAAGGAGCTGCTGGTTTGGTACCAGAGTAGAGGCCCCTCTTGAGAGATACCCTTTGCTGGGAGAGACTCCCGACTGCTAAGAAGCTCCCTTTGCTGAGAGGCACTCTCAGTTGCCCTTACTTGTAAATTATTTAAATACTCTTTGTGTAAATTTTCCAATTTTTCTTCCTCAGATAGTTCTCGTCTCTTCTCCGGCCCAGTCACGCCACCTGAGTCCCAACAATATGCACGCCACCGGCTGAGCTCTATGTGGCGCTAGTTTTCACGACATTCCTACAAAAACTGTGACGCCACAGCTTGTCGTACAGCGCTCTGGGTGGCGTCATACGATTTCTCGTTGCATATAGCTCACGTGCCGTAGTCTAGTTGGAGGCTAGCTTAAAAAAGGGATTCGAATCGACGACATCTGCATCTTCAATTGTATGCCTTGCCAGCCTTTCTTATCAAAATTGTGATGCAACCGTTCGTCGGGCAGCGTTCCGGTTGGTGTCATTCGCGCCCAGGGACAGTAATGCTTTCGCGTTGTCACATGTAAGCAGTCTTAAATTCTACCGATTTTTTTACGTCACTTAAATTTTTTGCTTGTTTGTTTACTTCATTCTAATATTTGTTGTAGTGGTAACCTGGGAAACTGCTCTGGCTATGAATGGGCTGTAGGGAAGAGTTCGGGACTTAAAAAAAAAGCACATCGTGTCATAACATGACATGCCGCACCGTACCGCACCATCCCATAACATACCCTATCATACCATACCTTACCGCGCATATCCATACACCATTTCCTCAATCATATGCTTAATTAAATTTTATTTAATTACTCTTTAAAGCTGTACTGAAAGAGCGGATGGGATTAAGACCTCGCACTGGACAAAATGGTATCAAGGAAACATCTCCCGACTTTCGGAAGCTTGAAAACTGTCGCCGTATATCTTAACTGAATAAATAGAGACCCTATTGTGGCAGCAGGATCCAGCAAAAATACGGGTGCAAAAAATTCTCACTGTGTCCGTGACGAATGGCTGCATTAGATGAGGTAAATAAAGCAGCTAGGAGAGCGACAGCTTTGTAATACAACTTTTTCCGGTATTTCTCTCCAGAGACACTTGAACAATAGGCCGATGGAACACTTTCTTCGAATGGAAAACCGCTGGGTACGCAACAACAGTCGGAAATTTAACCCAACAACCTCTGTATGCTACGTCGGTGGTCAGATCATTAGGGTTTGGGTTTCATTGGGTTTAAGGTCCCAAAGCTACTCAAGCTGTAGGACACGCCGTAGTGAAGGGCTCCGGGAATTTCGACCGCCAGAGGTTCTTTAACGTGCACTGTCATCGCACAGGCATCGCTCCGAAAGATGAAAAGGTGTCCAGAAAATTCCGTTGTGCAATGCTATCGGAAAGAGTCAAATGAAAAGCGTGACCGTAGACAGCCTGAATACCTATTACCATTCATATTTGCAGGCGCGGTGGACTAACGGTATTTCCCATACGGGGAAGAAAGATAAGGGGTGGGCGGCTCTTACCACGTCGGCCTCGTGCCGATGGGGCTCTCAAGGAGACCCTTGACCTGTTGGAGGTGTTCCACACTGGCTGCAGAGGTGGATCTCCACCACATGTTGTGGGCTTGTGCACAGACAATGTATACAAACACACAGATTTTACAGGAAGTCGTGCTAATGACGACAAGGGAGGAAGATTTCTCCAAGTGGCTGACAGGCAACATGAAAAGCAGCAGCCTTCTCCGGTTCCTGCACAACAATACTTTACATGATTTTTTATAGTATAGAGTGAGCCCAATTGATGCCTTTATGGCAAGTTTGCGAACTAAAAAGATAGTTTTCTTATTTAGGCTCAATAAATGCTTATAATTATCATCATCAACTTAGATCGTTTCAACTCGAGGAAGTAGAGAATGAAGAGCATGAAGAATGCCGGCGAAGGACTACATGGTTCCCTTGAACCCGCAACCGCATCCACCCGCCCCGAAGGAGGCGGACAAGAAAGGCTGGCGGCAGAGAGGTCACTACACGGACGCGGCGTGGGAGTCGGCCCCCAATGGCGCACAGGTGCTGCCCGTCCTGGCCGTCTACGTGGTCATACTTCTCGTTACCACTTTCCTGCTGTTGCTGCTGCTCATCTTGACCACAAGGCCATCGTCGCGAAACGCGTCCAGCTCGTCGCCTGCGCCCTTCGCGGACCGGAAGACCACCAGCACCGTCGCCGCCACGTCCACCACCTGGAAGGTCCGCGCCGCAGGCCCCACGGCGTTTGGGGATCGTCCTCGCTTTCGCGTACGAAGGCCGCCGAATAGCTCAGGTCGGACGAGGATGCCGACACTGGCAGCAACGCTGGAACCTCGAACACAGAGCCCGGAGGAAGAAGTGCCGGGTAACGGTTCGTGGAACAGCTGTTATGAACACTATGAACATGGCTCAGCGTTCCCCGATTAGCGATGCCACTGCATTCCGATTGTGGAATTTCACGTACTCCCTGTAACGCAAAAATTACGGCTACTAATAGCACCTAACATTAACAAACATCTTGTTTGCTGTGGTGAATTTATTTTTTCCTCCAGACGAGGAACACTCGCCCAAGGTTCGCGTCTGCAAGCAACACACTACAGTCAGTTATTGCAGTCAGTAATTTGATCTTAACAGTGTTTTTACTAACAAATTTTGGTATCGCTTTTCTAAGAAGTCTTGCATATATTGTTGTATTTACCCCCTTACCCAATGCCTCCTAGGAGGTTTGTAAGGTATTCGTAAATAAATAAAGTAATGGTAAATAACGTACCTAACTTAACCACAGCTACGAGAAATTGCAATGTGAAATTTGCAGTGCTCTTAGTGACACGCAGAAAGTGAAGAAAATCTGGGCGCATACCATTTCAGCTCTAAAACATCTTTATGTTAAGTTACTGAATAATATGTTTCTTATCGCACTGCTTTCAGATAAGGAATTTCGTTATCCTAGATTATAAACTAGTGGGCCGGAAAATTAAATTTCTGTGTTTTAGATAGTGCGGATTGTGTGTACATTTGTTTTATTGTGAAGTCGTCACCGTAGGGCAACACTTGTCGAAGCCAGTTTGGAGATGGGGTCCTTTTCGCATATACGATTTTTCGAGTTCTGAATATTTCTCTAGTAAAATTGTGATTAGCTTTGTTTCCCACGAGAAATTCCTTCTCCATCAGTCGCTTACTTTCTCGTGTGTACACATTTGCTTTATTTTGCCAACACTCAGCATTTGTCTTATGACCGGAAAAGCATTGAAAGAATGTTGTGTTAATTTAGTGCCTGGAGGAGAGAGAATTGATAAATAATAAGTCCGTTCATGTATGCTAACAACCTTTCGGTCGTGTCTATACGCTAATCGCCAGTAGCACATGCGGACTGCTACGGGAATCTCCGATTTAATACATATTTACAGGAAACCCGGAAACTGGCATGATTTCTGCGTCCCTAATTGCAACTTGCAATACGGCGTAAAAAAACTTATAAAAAGGCTCTAATTTGACGCGTGTGGAAGCAATTGGTGGTCTATTTTTTTATATTTTGCTTGAGTGGAGGAATTGCCTGATTAAACCAAACTTATTAGTAAACTTTATTGTATCCGGCTACAAGAGCCAAACTTGAACAAAGACGTAGCGCAAAAGAGACGAGCACGGGAGGGAGACAAGACAAGAGCCAAACCAAAGGCATACGCAGGAATGATTCCGATGGCGCAGTCGCGCTTACTATGGCTAAACGACTTGTCCAGATTAGAAGGAGAGGTAGTTCAGCCAGGGGAGCCAGAATGAATGAATGAATGAAAAACTTTATTGTATAAGGGTTATTTCTCGCAGCGTAGGTGGAGCCCTCAGTCCAGGGCCCAAGCGGCCTTTGCAGTCTTGCGAGCCCTGTCGATCAGCTTGAGCTGCTCTTCAGGCTTCGAGCTGGACAGCGCAGCCTCCCACTGCTCCGGTGTAGGTGTGTTGTTTATCGGCGCTGCCTGCTTTTTCTGACAGGCCCATGTAACGTGGTAAAGCGTTGCGTGTTCACCGCATAGCGGGCATTTGTTTTCATAAGTGGATGGATAGATTTTGCTGAGTAAACTCAGATTGGGGTATGTATTAGTCTGTAGTTGTCTCCAGGCAACCGACTGCTGTTTACTAAGGTCTTTGTGGGGAGGCGGGTAGGTCCTCCGGAGGGCTCGTTGGTGTTCTAAGATGGCTCCATACCGTCTAGTGACTGCGTCCAGTTCCCCTTCGGTGCGCGCCTCCCGGTTGGCGTATGCTCGGGCATTGGCGTCCGCACATTGGTTCCCTTTGACAGCCTCATGGCCTGGTGTCCACGTGATGAAGCATCTCGTAAAAGTTATTGTCCTCGCCTTGAGTATGTGAATGGCTGCAGTGGATATGCGTCCACTGCTGTATCTTCTGCACTTCTCTTTCGAGTCTTTAATGATGTGTGCATGGGGCTCGTCACTCTGCTGGGTGATGGCGAGTGCAATTGCTGCTTCCTCAGCCTCGAGTATGTTGTTGGTTTTTATCGAAGCGCAGTTGATTTCTCTGAGCTGGTGATCCACCACGCTGGCTACCGAGCCATATCGGTGTCTGTATGTTGTTGCGTCAACATATAATACGTCTTTTGCCCCGGCGAAGCTTCTTTCATGGAATTCAGATCTTGCCTTTCTTCTCGCCTTATGTATATCTGGATGCATGTTTTTTTGGAATCGGACTGATCTCAATGATCCTCCTGATTTCATTTGGAACGCTCGCTGTGCTATTGATTTCTTTCAAAGCGTCCCTCATGCCCAGCAACCGCAGCGTGTTTCTGCCTGTTGCGGACAGCATCAGTCTTGTTTTCTGCGCGATAAGGTGGGCCTCGATATGTTCTTGTACTGTGTTGTTTATGCCCAGTTTAAGGAATTTCTCCGTCGAAGTGCTGACCGGCAGTCCGAGAGCGCATTTGTATGCTTTTCTAAGAATTGCCTCCAACTGCTCTTTTTCTTGCTCGAGCGGTGTTTGGTAGGGGACGCCGTATAAGATCCTACTGACCACGAGGGCCTGTACTAGCCTACATGTGTCTTCCTCCTTCGTACCTCTTCTTCTGTTGGAAATTCTTGCAATCATCCTGGTGATCTGTGCTGTGGTATTTGCTAGCTGTCTGATCGTGTGATCAATACGACGGTTGCTTTTGACCCACATGCCGAGGATCCTAACTTTCGATACTTCTGGAACCTTCGTTTCCCCTATGTAGATATCTATGGAGTTTGCAGATCATACCCTTGTCTGTAGACTCTGAGCACCTCGGATTTTTCAGGGGAGCATGCAAGTCCACAGTTTCGGGCGTATGCGTTGACCGTGTCTGCCGCTCGCTGAAGAAGCTCTTGTTTTTCGCCTAAGGATCCCCTTGTCACCCAGATTGTGATATCATCTGCGTAGATGGCATGCCTGATTCCTTCAATTTCTTCGAGCGCCCTTGCTAAACCAATCATTGCAATATTAAAAAGCATAGGTGATAGCACAGAGCCTTGTGGTGTTCCTTTTTCTGGGGTGTTGAAGGTGTCAGTCCTGATGCCTCCTATTCCAATGGTAGCGGTTCGGTTAGTCAGAAAGGCTTTCACATAGTTGAATATTCTCTGCCCACAACCCAGTTTGCTGCGCCCCTCCAGCACAGCCCTGTGACTGACGTTGTCGAAGGCCGCTTGAAGATCGAGAGCGAGCAAGATGTTTTCTCCATATTTTGGAACGGAAGTAAGCACCTCCTCCTTGATCTGCAGGAGAACGTCCTGTGTCGATAGATATTTTTGAAATCCAAACATAGTGTGCGGCATGAGTTCGTTGTCCTCAAGGTGGGTCTGCAACCTGTGATGCACAACTCTCTCGTACACTTTTCCCAAGCATGATGTTAAGGAAATGGGTCTAAGATTGTCCAGGTTTGGAGTCTTTCCGGACTTCGGAATCATTACTATTTCCGCATGTCTCCAGTCGTCCGGGAGGGTCCCCTGTTCCCAGTGTTTATTGATGAACTCCGTGAATGTTTTGATTGAATTGTCATCCAGATTCCTTATCATGGCATTGGTGATGCCATCCCTCCCTGGTGTTGTGTTCTTTGTGGCGGACATCACAGCGTGTCCGACTTCTTCTATGGTAAGGGGTTCGTCCAGAGCGGGATTCGTTTCGCCCGTGTATGCCAAGCTGCTGTCGGCGTATGTTACATTGCCGATGTAACGCTGCTTGATGTTCTGTAGCATTTCCTCGTCAGTGCCTTGGAACTGGTGCGCGATCCTTTGGGTCGTCTTACGGGTTTCGGATTTTGTGGTGGTTGAGTCTATGAGAGCCCTTAGCAAGGCCCATGTCTTGGCCCAACCTAGAGTCCCCTGAAGTTCGTTGCACTTTTGGTTCCAGTCGCGCCTCGAGAGCTCCGTCGCATATTCTTCAGCTTGTCTGGTGACCTCAGCGATCTTACGCTTGAGCCGCCTATTATGCTTTTGCCTTTTCCACCTTTTTAGTAGGCCCCGTCTGGCGTCCCAAAGGTGTAAGAGATGTTTGTCCACCTCGGGTGTGTTGGTAGTGAGGGCGACCTTTCGGGTTAGTTTTCGCCAGTCTGTCTTGATTCTTGCGACCCAGCCTTCTATGTCGGTGATCTCAGCGTCTTCATGCTGTGCCCTGGATTTCCTATAGGCTTCCCAGTTTGTCAGTCTAGCCTGGCCATGTTGTCGCCTTATCGGGAGGGTTTCTATATGGATGCGCAGGATGCAGTGGTCACTGCCTAGAGTTTCGCCGTCGTTTTCCCATCTTGCGTGCCTTACCCGTTTGACAAATGATAAGTCTGGGCACGAATCTCGGTTGATGCTGTTCCCCACTCGCGTGGGTTGGGTGTGGTCAGTGATGAGGGTGAGCCTTGTACAATCAGCTTCCCTGGCTAGATCCCTGCCTTTCGGGGTTTCCCGAACGTAGCCCCAACTTTTATGCCAGGCATTAATGTCCCCCAGAATAACGATACCAGAACCACTGCTGCGTGTGCTGCTTGTTGAGACTCTTCGTAGCTGAAGGCGATGCGGATTTGTAATAATTTTGATCTAGTCCCATCAAGCACTCCAAGAGAGCATAATATGAAAAAAAAACACTAAATACCACCATAGGCGCCGAATGGCAGCATTAATATGAAAGCGGTTTACAAGGTTTACAGCCTTTTACAAGGTGCGATTAGGAATGCAAAAATCACGCCAATTAAAGATTTGGCCGGGTGCACGTATTAATTTCAATTCTGAATGACTCCCGATTCTTATAATTACGCCGACCTTCCGTTTTATTAGTATAGGCACAGTTATTTTGTAATGTGCAAAAATTGTACAATACGAAAATGCGAAAAAAACAGCTGCAGAACTTCAAAGGATAGCGGTGCATTAATAAGGAGAAAATGACGGAAACTTGCAAGCTACATGGCTGGTTTTATATTTAAATGACTTACACTCGTCCATGAAATGTTGCAACTTTCTGACTACCAAAAAAATTCAGTTCACTTTCTACACGTCGCATGCCATTGGAGAAAGGACTTCACTGACGCTACCAAACATCTTTAACATGCTCGGGAGGGCACAACTGCGTTGATTCGGCATTATGCTTTGAGTGCAAGACAACAAGTCATGGTGCTTCTATTTTGGAGGGTGCTGCACCCGTGTTGGCTTGACGAGACTACCTAAAACTTATCAATCAATCAATCAATCAATCAATCAATCAATCATTTTTTATTCAAGACAATAATACAAGACTATTGTCTTGGGGGACGTGACAAAAGGCGGAAAAGTGCCTGACGAGGTCACGCCACCCTGTGGCAAGCAGCGGTTTGACACTCATGCAGAGTTTCAACAGAGTTTACATGCAGAGAAATGTCTTAGATGAAACTGTATCCCCCAACCCCCTTATTATATATATATTTTTTTTTTACAGTGCAAGAATATGTACAGGAAACAGAGTACAAGAATAAGTGCAGCAACTTCTGCTAGCAATACATGTTAACAAAACACTTCCAAACATAAAATACATGTAAACTATCGAACTTGAAGCACATGGAACATAAAATTGAAAACAAGAAGAAAAACATGAAAACATAACACACTAGTCTTCCGTTAAGAATAATCCCTTGAGTGTTTTCTTAAACCTGCTTAATGAAAGATTTTCAGTTAATAGGTCGTGAATGACGGGATAGTTGTTTAGTAAATCTGCTATCTGACAGCTTAATCTTTGATGTCCATAGTTTGTTCGAGCTCGGGGCTTGACTATGATGCTTTTTCTTAAATCGTACACACTTCTTTTTTCTTGGTATTTTGTTTCAAAGGTAGATTTATCCAACCGGTATTGGCGGTAAACTTCCAGGCTTAGTCTGTATTTGTAGAACTGAGGCATTTGGAGTATTCTATGCGATCTATAGTAGGGCGCACAACTAGAGGACAGCTCTAAGTTACTGATAGCGCGTATTGCTCTTTTTTGTATTGATAGTAAGGAATCTAAATTTGTTTTCGTTGTGGTTTGCCACACAAGAGAACAATAGCTAAAACGTGAATGTATAAGGGAGTAGTACACTAGTCGTTTGATAGAAGCTGGCAGGTAACACCTCAGTCTGTTTAAGATGCCTAAGGCACGAGAGAGATCAGTTCTAAGTGTGTGGATGTGAGCATTCCATAAGAGATTTTCGTGGAATGTCACACCTAGAAATCTGGTAGTAGAAGACTGTTGTATGTCCAGGCCATTAAATTTTAAACACGGAATTGTATACATTTCTGTACCTTTGGAACGAAAGAGTACATACTTTGTTTTGTTTATGTTTAATGCGAGCCGGTTACTTCCCAGCCATGAGGTTAAGCCCAACATCCAATTGTTCGCCTTTCTGAACAGCGCATCTAAATCCCTACCCGAAAAGAACACATTGGTGTCGTCCGCATATAAAACCAAATTCGAGGCACCCGGTATATTTACAATATCATTAATATAGATGAGAAATAAGACTGGCCCTAGGATGGACCCTTGTGGTACACCATACAACAGAGTGTTTGTCTCTGAACATTCACCATTGATGACAGTATACTGCTCACGTGAAGTTAAATAACTCATGAGGAGAGTACCAGCTATACCCCTGACACCGTAATGCTGAAGCTTTTTTATAAGTATATCATGTTGGACACTGTCGAACGCTTTTCTAAAATCGAGGAATATACCCAGAGTTAATGCCTTGTTTTCGATATTGTGCAGAATTTCATCTTTTATTCCAAGTAGTGCTGTTTCTGGAGATTTGTTTTTCTGGAAGCCGAACTGTTGCCTTACGATAATATTTTGCGAGGTTAGAAATCCAACAAGCCTTTTGTTTATAATATGCTCAGCTATTTTCGAAAATACAGAAAGCACAGAGATCGGCCTGTAATTGTTCACGTCATCGAAAGAGCCTCCCTTGTGTATAGCCGTCACACGAGCAAGTTTCATTTTGGCTGGGAAAACTCCCTTTTCCATTATAAGATTGCAGATGTGTGCAATAGGAGTACTAACTATTTGACTCACAGCCTTCAGTGGTTTTGGTCTGATCTCATCAGTGCCAGATGCACAACCGTCTTTTAGAGACATAATTATATCTTGCACCTCGCTGAAATCAGTGGGGGACAAAAATATTGTATTCGGATTACTTGCAGTGACATAATTTTCCCAAGGTGTAGAAGAAGGGACATTTGTTGCGTCGGCTAAAGGAGCACCAGCAGCGAGAAAATGCTCATTAAACAGGTTTGAAACCTCTGCTTCAGACAGATCGGCATTCCGAAATTTCACTTTTTTTGTTTCTGCATTCTTATAGATTAACTCTCTCATGGTTTGCCATACCAGTCGTGTATTACCGTTCACCTGTGTAAATTTATGTGTGTAGTATTTGAGCTTTGCTTTTTTTAAGTCTGAATTTAGCAGATTTCGTACTTTCTTGAATGCATGAAAGTCACTTTCATCTTTTGTTTGCAAGAATGTTTGGAAAAGTCGGTTTTTCTGTTTGATTCTTTGAAACAATTCACGAGAAATCCAGGGCTTTCGTACTTTTTTGTTCTTTTTTCGGGGCTTGAGGGGAAAACATGTGTTATAAGCAGATACAAAGCATGAAAGGAAAGCGTCGTAAGCGGCATCGGGGTTCGAGAGCTCCAAAATTATGTTCCAGTCAACATTTGTCAGCATGTCCCTAAACTTGTTAACATTGTACTCGGAGTAATCTCTAATTAATCTTTGTGTTCGGGGGCGACTGTGTGTTTGCAGGGTAACACACAATATATTGGCAAATGATCGCTTAAACTGCAGACCAGGGTGCCTGATTTTACATTCTCACGAGGGAAACTTGTAACGCACAGATCAAGAATACTTTGGGAACTTGGTGTAATTCTTGTCGGTGTGGTGATTACGTTGGAGCAACCATAAGACTCGTATAACTCTTTAAATTGTAAGTAGGCTTGATTGTCAAGGGAAGCATTCAGGTTGAAATCACCCACAAGAACGCTTTCAGACTTCAGCTGAACACTGAGTTCAAGTATCTTTTCAGTAAACTGCATAAAGTCACGGAGAACGCCTGATGGAGGACGGTACATGACAGAGAAAATCATACCACGACACTGTATAACTATGCATTCATAATTATCGCCAATTATCTTGAACTCCGGAAGTACCTTATAATTAAGCTTTGATCGGATGTATACAGCGATACCACCACCACGCCTCCTACAGCGACATGCAGATACAACATCATGTCCGGAAAGTGAAAAACACTCGTCATCACATGAGAACCAAGTCTCTGTAAAACAAATGATGTCATAGGAATGATTAGGTTCCGACAAAAAAGAAATTACTTCATCATACTTGTTGCGTAAACTCCTGGCATTAAGATGAAAAACTGAAAGTGTGGGCAGGTTTTTCATTGTGGAAGAAAATTTCAAAGAAAAACAAACTTGCCAAGAATAATCACTGCAGATCATCAAGATCCTGAACCGTGCGAATCACCACAGCATTATCTCCGCTCTTCTTCCGGACTAGCACTTTTCCGTTCGTGTGCCATACGAAAGCGTAGCCTGCGTTCTTCGCCCACTCCTTCGTTTTTGTCAGAAGACTACGGGAAAGCCTTGTCATGTTTTCGCACATAAACATCTCACCAGGTTCATTCCTTAGTGTCTGTCGCTTTGCCAGCCAGGCGTCACGATGTTCATGACTGACGAAGCGAGCAATGATGCCCCGTGTTTTGCCTTGTTTCGCAGGAAGCCGATGTAGTGCGGTGATATCTTGCTTAGTTAGTGGCTGAATATCCAGTCTAGGGGCTAATTCATTTATTTTTTCGAGCAAGTTCTCGTTTTCAGTTTCAGGAATGCCGTGAAATTCAATGTTGTTGCGACGGCTACGCCACTCCAGGTTATCTACATCTTGCATTATCTGTTGCAGTTCACTGGAAGAGTCGGCCTTTTCTATCTGATCCATGCGTTCGGCTAGTTTTTTTGTCGCTTGCTCTTGAATTTGAAGACGATCCTGAAATTCATCGAACTTGTCTGACAGGAACTTCACGCTGGAGTCAAGTGCGTCTACCAGTTTAGGGAGAGCTAGAAGAGTATCGAGTTTGGTCTGAATTGCTAGCAAGTGCGCTGCTAAGTCGCTGTCTAAGTTGGGGCTCTCCGAGTCATCGCTTCGTGAACCCTTGCTACACCGGTCACACTTCCAAGATTTCTTGAAAGAACCGCGTTTGGAATTCCATGTTTCGTCACTTATACCAGAACATGCACCCAGATGAAAAGTAAATTGGCATTCTGAACAGGTCATATGCGGCCCATTGTCGGGAACCCGCGATCGGCACGCACAACAACGCGACATGGTTAAAACCGTGGCAAAGCAGAAAAAAATAACAAGAGGTCTTTGGCAGCAGCGGCATAGGCGGTGATAAAACAACAAAAAGAAAAAAGCAGTACAGAATAATATCAACCAACCTGTAAATACACAGAGGAGAGGCTCAGATGCCGTGCACGAGGGTTGATGCCGCCGCTGCCAAATGACGAACGACGCCCCTCGCGGGACTTGTTGCCGGTTGTCGCTGTCGGCGCTGGTGCAATGGCGATGGGTATTCCCGGGTTTGCCGAGCCGTCTCGAATATGTCCACAGCAATTTCAGGCCGATGTGGCCGCGTGTGAAAGTGTGAAGTCGGTGGAATCAGTGCGTTGCCGCAAATTGCTGTCCTTCAGGTTCCAGAACACCGGGTCGGGGAAAACTGTAAATACACAGAGGAGAGGCTCAGATGCCGTGCACGAGGGTTGATGCCGCCGCTGACACAACACTTAACGAAAATGGCCATCGGGTAAAATCATGCCAGGAGGGGCCGATAGTGGCGAACTTTTCACGATGGAATGCACGACACAGCTAGTGCTAAATAATGCATGCAAATTTAAAAGCACGGATTATAATGTCTCGAAAGACTTCAGTCCCACTGTTTCAGAATAACGGCGTCGCCTCTGGAATTATACAAAGGGAAAACGACAAAGCAAGGAGTTTTTTTTGTGCCTAAGATATGATAAGGCAGATGCAGTTGCAAATGGCGACATGTTTGGCAGGAAGCAACCTGTGTCATTGTGAACGTCTCAAAACTTTGGTAGAATCTAGGGTATCAAGGAGAACAGGAATAAGGGTCGTCTACCCCTCCTTTCTCCCTTCTCTAAACAGCCCCCCCTCTCCCGCGAAAACTGCTAGAACTGGAAGTCTGGGAGCGCAAGATCTGCAACTATGTCAGATTTGCGTGTTGCTGTATGCCTGAGCTTATTGCTACACGCCTCAGGAATCATTAAGGGACAGTGAGTCTCGGAAGGTGAAAATGACATTGACGTCCGCAACTCCAATAAAGCTGCACTAATGCAACATAAAACAGGTTGTAAATATATACGATGTGTGGTAATTTCTGGCAACCCGAAAACAAATCAAGTATAATCAGTTACATTTACTTATTCGTTGAAATGATTGTGATTGCAGAAATGTATTGACTACAGCGGATGAGAGAGCGTAATGTAACGACCGGGTATTTTGTGCTAACTGAACGAGAGTGGATTTGTTATACTCGTGTGCTTCACAATAAATGCAGCTTTTAAGAAATAGAGCTAAAGAAAAATCTGTGGAAAAGGAGCTAAAGTCAACCTAATCGAGAATATTTGGCGCACTGCTAACCATAGGAAGAAGGGAGGTGAGACTGAAAATGGTTGTCAAGAGTTGTCTGTATAGCAGTTGTAAATTAAATAAAGCTTTGAGTATAAAATTTTCAGGGAACCTTAAAGATTGATAGAGCTGGCATTAGAGAAGAAAACTATATTGAGATTTTATTAATACTTTTCATTTTATTTCTTTCTGCTAATGTACTATTTTATTCAAATATTCTATCCAAAGAGCGTTGAAATGTTGTACGAGAGTAGCAACTAATACTTCACAAATGGTACCAATATAATGTACTTCGAACGAAAGCTACATTGATTATGTTGCTTTCTTTCTCGGTGCAGTAAAATTGCCACCCATGATTTTTTTTGGAATCGGAAAAATACAAAGAAGTTAGCCTAATGATACTGGTAGCAGTTGTTTATAACAATCCAATTTTTTAGCATGAACGCGCGAGCGTCGTCTGCTCAGTGCAGCGGTGCCGAGGCGAAGCAGAGCGGAAATCGGGAGAGGGAACGAGCATGCGCGCCGGTCATGCCTCTGTAGCTAGCGTCGTCTGCTTGGCTGTTCTGTTTCGTGCGAAGCAACCCCCACGAAGCAAGTTTTGTTGACCGGGTTCTGCGGCCGTTTGTTTCGGTCTCTACCTGCTGTGTGTTTGTGGCTCTGTGCTGTTGAAAACGCGTAACATTCCAAGCACGACTCTAGTCCCTGACTGCATTGGCGGGTAGCGTCTGGAGGGCACTTGATTTCACTAAATTAAAGCGGCAACATCGGGGGTCCTTTTCAATCAATTCTTTGTACGATTGCAACTGGTTTCTTGGACATGCTAGGCGGTTCCCAAATGTATGCTCTTTTTAGAATCACCCACGCCAAATGCAGAGGATAAAAACAATTGCTGTCAGCCTAGCTCTTGGGCCTCCGATGCATTACAGCCGATGATAGGCAGAGGGTGCTTCACACTAATCAGAACAGCCTAGCAGACGTGGCATACTACAGTATTACGAATTATATGCGTGCCTTTCTTCTCGCATGCTTTCCCATCTCCTTCGTGTTCAGGCGCCGCAGCGTCGGGCAGTCGACAATCGCGCGTTCATGTTGAAAAATTGGAAGGGCGTTGTACATTGCATTGATTGAGACATGTCAAAAATGTTGTTGGCTTATGCCTTATAGTTCCCGGGGTAAAAGGTACACTAACCTCTAAAAATATTATTTTGATGAAAACCAGCGAATGTCTGCTAAAATGTGTGTTTCCGAACCGCCGAAGGGACAGGGCCGGGAATTGCATATAAACATGTTCAACGCCACCTGCCTAGAATCGATTTTTTCTGCGAACGGATCAGGACACAATTAAGAAGCTACCGTTGTCGTCGAGAAAAAAAATTGTGGTGCTATGGCTTCACTCCATGATTTCACTCCATGGTAAACTCTTTCTTGTTTTTTTTTTAAAGACTGCATTCATATGAAATTCGCATAAAATTTTATGGCACCGGAGTGTTGCTCTTTAGGTTACATTATAGTGTACTAATGAGCGAAAGTAGCAACATAAACCCCTCACTCGAAATTATTTATCTCTTCTTTTTTCTTTAGGCAGCCATTACAAGCCCGAAAAGAACTGACCATTCCAACCAGCAAATGCGCGGTCTTTTAGGTTTTAGTGTGAAATGGTCTGGAGCCAAAAAGGAAGTTTAAAAGCTTTGGTACAATGCGGGTGCCGAAAACTATAATTAGGAGACTGCACTCTAGACAGAATGGAATTACTCTAGCTCTCAGGAATGTGTTAAAGTGAATGCAAAAATTGTTTGTTGTCAACATAGTCCCGCCACTGATATGCTTAAAATGGAAGTAAGCGACCAGAAACACAAGCACATCACTCGAAATATTTTATGAACGGCATGATCTGAAATATTCTCTCCTGTCTTTAGGCATTTCAACACCTCTCAAAATTGAAATTTGACATATCTACCGCTTTTCGGCCACCTGGGGATCTTTAACGTGCACTCACATTGCACAGCACACGGTAAGGCGCCCATGTCCTGTGCGATGTCAGTGCAGGTTAAAGATCCTCATGTGGTCGAAATTATTCCGGAGCCCTCCACTACAGCACCTCTTTCTTCCTTTCTTCTTTCACTCCCTCCTTTATTTCTTCCCTTGCGGCGCGGGTCAGGTGTCCAACGATATATGAGACAGATACTGCGCCATTTGCTTTCCCCAAAAAACAATTAAAAAACATATATCTTCCGGGAATTGCCTGTGGCCCAGAAACATTTTGCAAGTATAGTATAGTAAGAGTAAAAGCATTCTAGACATAATGGGCACGTTAAGTTAGCGGCCTCCAGGCTCCAAGAGCGCGCGCTCGAGCTCGTCACCTAGGAGCGTAGTCTAAAGACAACTTACCGGCCGTTTGATTCCCATGCACGTATGAGAGAGCCACTTGACGCCTCTGGCATTTCCGTTTCCGGTGCGTGGTTAGGCGCGCATTTTGACTGTGGCAGCAGACAAGTGCAAATTACTACAGCGCTTCATGGACGACAATGAGCTGGACGAACATGATTCCCGGAGGCGCAGACAGCAGCAGCGGATCACCTTTGTTTTGCAAGCTGCCCGTGTTGCCATGCAAGGTACCATTCCAGGTGAAATGAACGGCGGTGCAAACAAGGACACTAACAAGATTGAGACACCACATACGCACACTACCAACTGTTTATTGCACGGAAAAGTGGCAGATTTAAACATTAGCTCAAGCATGAGACTCATCGCATTATCGCTCCAAACCCAGCACGTGGAAAAAAGCAGCACCATCAGGATAACGAAGAAAATTTAACCCCTGCAGATTAGCAGATTCTGATAAAAGGAATGAAAAAACTAAAGGGACGGGCCCATCTCCTAGCATAAGCAGTGTCAAACAATCATAGCAATAGCAGAGTCATACATGAGAAGCAAAAGCAGTGAGAAAGTAAAAAACCAATAACAAATAACTATCGTAGCAAAAGCAGAGTAAAACCTATGAAGCAAAAGCAGTCAGAAACCCAAAAACAACCCACACGAAAAAGATAAAACCAATAACAAAAATTCTCCACAAAAAAAAAAAACAACGGACGGCCACTAGAAAAGGAGGGCTCAAAAGTCGCACAGTACATGATGTCAGAAAAAAGTAGCAAGAAAGGAAACTTCATTTCTACGGAGGGATACCGAAGAGTCGCTAACACAAGTGCTTCCCTTCTTTTTAAAAGTGCTTCCCTTCTTTTTTGGAATAAAAGCCTCAAGAATTTCACGTGTCACCTGATCACGACTCCTGCTCAGAATACTTATTCCGTTAAGCCTTGGCTCACACTTGCAATCTTTACAATGGAGAGGCAAATTCGACCCGCCTCCGTTCTCTAGTGATTTCTAATGCTCCCGTACCCTGTCGTTAACGCAGCGACCCGTCTGGCCTATATAGACCCTTCCAGACGTCGATGGGATTTCATACACCACTCCGACGGCACAGGACACAAAATTATTGCCGTGCCTCTTTTCGAACAGGGCTTTCTTCTTCTGGCTGACCCGCGAGCATATCCCGCTCAGCTTTTTGGACGCGGAGAAAACAACAGATACGTCGAACCGGCCAGCAACCTTCTTCAAGCTATGCGCCACTCGGAGTATATAGAGGACCACTTGTGGTCGCCTCGATCCCGGCTTAGCATGAGAATTTTCCTTCTTGCCTTTTTTTTCTCAAAGGAGGGTCTCGGCTACGCGGCAAACGACCGCGTTTGCAGTGTATCAGAGACCCTCCTTCAATCGAGGGGAGTAATATCGAGGGTTATCGTGAATCGAGGGGAGTAATATCGTATGTCACGTCGGTTACCTGACGGAGCACTGGCTAAGGGCCAATGTACTGTTGAAGAAGTTTCCCAGAGAGACCGGACGGCGAGAAAAGGTCCAAGCGGGAACCAGTGGGCCCGGTGAACAGTGCACTGGGTGATCCCGGCGACGGTAAACGGATTTCTGGTAGTTCTAGGTGGTGGCGAGCCAGTCGCGGGCGATTTGGCGGACCACAGTTGCTTGGGAGATGGCGTCTCGTGCCCTGGCTGAGTGAGCAGAAGGCGGTAGCAGTGTATCCAAGGGCAGGGCAGGATGTCGACCAAGGAAGAAAGGCAAATAGCCGATGGTGACATGCCGCTATGAATTATAAGCAAATATTACGTAGGGAAACGAAACTGCCCCTATCGCTGTGGTCGGGTGAGACATACATAGATGATAAGGCAGCCGGGGTCCTGTTGAGCCACTCGCTAAGCCCATTCGCCTGGGGATGGTACGCTGTAGTGAGCTTATGCTGCGTGGCACAAGACCGCAGGATGTCGTTAAGTATTCAGGAGAGAAAATAGCGGCCGCGGTTCGTCAGCAATTGGTGTGGAGCGCCGTGGTGAAAGATTGCATTCTTCAAGAAAAGATTTGCGACATGAGTTGCGCAGTTTCTTGGTAATCCACGCGTGATAGCGCATCTGGTCGCATAGTCGGTCGCGACGGCAACCAAACGATCACCAGTGTGTTACGTCGGGAAATGTCAGAGAAGATTTAGTCCAACACGATAGCAGGGTTCTAGAGGTACATCAATAGGTTGTAGAAGGCCAGCAGGCAACGTGGATGGCCTCTTTCTGCGTTGACGGAGGTCACAAGAAGCAACGCAACGCCGATTACAGCGGTACAGACCTGGCCAATAGAAGCGGCGTCGGTCGTGATCGTACGTGCGGGCGACGACGAGGCAGTCCGTGGTCGGAAGGTCGTGTAGTTCCGCTAGGACAGATGAAGGGAGGCGCTGAGGAACGACTAGCGGGAGCAGAGGTCCGTCGGAAAGAAGGCTCCGGCCGTATAGGATGCCATCCTTGAAGGCTGAAGAGTTGCAGTGAAGCTAGGATCTTGGCTGGCACTGTTGAGGCGATCAATGATGAGACGCGAGAAAGAATCTCGTCGTTGCTAGTCCGCGATATTAAGTAGAAAGGTGATAGCGAAGAGGCATCAGCTGAGATCGGTGTCTCCAGGAGCAGATGGTTCCACCGGGGGCCAAGACAGGCAGTCGGCGTCCTGATGAAGACGCGTTCACTTGTAATGAACGACGTAAGAAAACTCCTGGAGGCGCAACGCCCAACGGTCCAGGCGGCCTGTGGGGTCTTTCATTGAAAACTCCATCAAAGGGCATGGTGATCGCTCACAACGAAGAATGGATGGCCAAACAGGTAGGATCCGAACTTAGCCAAACAAGGGCGACTCACTCACGCTCTGCAATTGTGTAATTTCTATCAGCGGCAGAAAGGAGACGGCTGGCATATACGATAACGCGTTCTTGACACCGGTGACTTTGGGCGATCACGGCGCCGATCCCATATCCACAGGCGTCTGTGTGAACTTCAGTCGGAGCCGATCGATCGAAATGGGCCAAAACGGCTGGCGACGTGAGCAAATCGACGAGCGAAAAAAAGGCCTCCTCGTGGACAGGGCCCTATGTAAAAGGGGTGTCTTTCTTTAGGAGGTCGGTGAGGGGACGAGCGATGCCGGCTAAATTTTTTATGAAACGGCGGAAATAAAAGCAGAGGCCGACGAAGCTGCGCACATCCGTAGACAGCTGAAGAATAGGGAAGTTCTTGACGGCTTTAACTTATGTAGGATCTGGGCGGACGGCAGAAGCGTCCACCAGTTGTCCGAGAATGGTGAGTTGGCGGCTCTCTCGGCTACTCTCGTACCCTCGTACTCGTACAAAATTTCAAAGCGCTTCGGATTGCAGATTTTAATTAAAAGGTACATTAGTAAATAGATAATTAACATAAAAAGTATTCTAGATAAAATCTTAACGCAGTTTTCTGCTCTAACAAATGCTGCATCTATCTTTCACGTTCAGTGAAGATTTTATACTCATAGCTTTAATTACAACTGCTGTACCACCAACTTTTGAAAACCATTCTCAGTCTCACCCCATTTTTCCTATCTTTAGCAGTGCGCCAAATATTCTCGATTAGATTGACCTTAGTTCGTTTCCCAGAGATTTTTCATTAGCTCCATTTCATAAAAGCTGCATTTATTGCGGAGCATACGGGTTTAACAAATCCGCTCTCATTCTGTTAGGACAAATTCCCCGGTCATTACATTTCGCTCTCTCGATTCTTCCTCTATAGTCAATACATTTCTGCAATGAAAATCGTGTGAATGAATGAGTAAATGTAACTGGTTACACTTGCTTTCTTTTCGGCCTGCCAGCAATTATCATGCAACGTATCCATATATACAACTTGTTTTATAATGCATTAGTGCAACTTTATTGGAGTTGCGGATGTCAATGTCACCTTCACCTTCCGAGTCTCACTTCCCCTGAATGGCTGCTCAGGCGTGTAATAATAAGCTCAGGCATATAGCAACACGCAAATCTGACATCCTTGCAGACTTTGCGCTCGAAGACTTCACAAGGCAGTGGGCACAGTTGTAGCAATTTTCGCGTGGGGTCTGTTCAAAGAAGGGAGAAATGGAAGTTAGACAGCCCCCTTATTCCTGTTCACCTTGATCCCCTAGATTCTGCCAATGTTTTGAGGCGTTCTCAATAACACTGATCGCTTCGTGTCAAACGTGTAACCAATTGTAACTGCCTTACAATATCTTAGACACAGAAAAGTTCCTTGCTTTGTCGTTTCTCTTTTGTGTAATTCCAGAGACGACGCAGTTTTTCTTTACGAGTGGGGCCTTTGTCTTCCGCGACGCTATAATTCGTGCTTTTAAATTTGCATCCATTATTAAGCACTGTGTCGTGCTTTCCACCTTGAAAAGATCCCCACGATCGGCCCCTCCTGGCATGATTCCACCGGATGGACCATTCCGAGAAGTGTTGTGTCAAGTTCTGGGTAGTCTCGTCAAGTCAACCCTAGTGCAACACCCCCTAAATAGGGCCACAATAACTTATTGTCCTGCACTCAAAACATATTGCCGAATAAACGCAATTCTGCACTTCCGAGCTTAAATAATAATAATAATAATAATAATAATAATAATAATAATAATAATAATAATAATAATAATAATAATAATAATAATAATAATAATAATAATAATAATAATAACAATAATAATTGGGTTTTGGGGAAAGGAAATGGCGCAGTATCTGTCTCAAATATCGTTGGACACCTGAACCGCGCCGTAAGGGAAGGGATAAAGGATGGAGTGAAAGAAGAAAGGAAGAAGAGGTGCCGTAGTGGAGGGCTCCGGAATAATTTCGACCACCTGGGGATCTTTAACGTGCACTGACATTGCACAGCACACTGGCGCCTTAGCGTTTTTCCTTCATAAAAAGGCAGCCGCCGCGGTCAGGTTCGAACCCGGGAACTCCGGATCAGTAGTCGAACGCTCTAACCACTGAGCCACCGCGGCGGGTTCCGAGCTTGTTAAAGACGTTTTGTAGCGTCAGTGAAGTCTTCTCCAATGGCATGCGACGTGTACAAAGTGAAGAGATTTTTTTGTACTCAGAAAGTTCCGATAATAAAACCATATTTTCATGGACGAGTGTAAGTCATATAAATTTAAAACCATTCATGTAGCTTGGATTTGTTCGCCACATTTCCTTAATGATGTACGGCGGTCGTGTAAAGTTCTGCTCCTGCTTTTTCTGCATCTTTTACAATTTTTGCATCTTACCAATTGACCCTGCCTACTACAAAACTGGACGATCTGCGTAAGCGTTAGAGTCAGGAGGTATTTAGAGATGAAATTAATACGTACACCTGGCCAAATCTTCAACTGGCGTGATTTTTGCTTTCGAATTGCTGTAAACCTTGTAAAGGCTGTAAACCTTGTAAACCGCTGGCATATTATTGCTGCAATTTGGTGCCTGTGATGATATTTAGTGCTTTTGTTTTCATATTATGCTGGCTTGGAGTACTTGATGTGACTAGATAAAAATTATTACAAATCCGCATCGTCTTCAGCTACGAATAGCCAGAACAAGCGACACACGCAGCAATGGTTCTGGTTCATCCCTCTTCCTCCTCTGGGTGAGCTACCTCTCCTCCCATGCTGGACAACTCTTTAGCCATAGTAAGCGCGACTGCGTCATTGAACCATTCCTACGTACACCTTTGGTTTGGCTCTTCGTAGCCACAGACGGTAAAGATTACTAATAATTTTGGTTTGATCAGGCTGTTTATTTATTTATTTATTTATTTATTTATTTATTCAGTTATTTATTTATTTTCTTAATGTGCCCTCAGAGCCAGAGGCATTACAGAGGGGAGTGAGCTACACGGGATGAAACAAAACAATGAACACAATGATATGAGTGAGTATTATAGGAACACAAATTAATTTTTTTTCTTAATATACAAAGATAAACGCGATGCACTATGGTACATCACGAAAACGTAGGTTGTCCTTCTTCTTTCACTCCCTCCCTTATCCCTTCCCATACGGCGCGGTTCAGGTGTCCAACGATATATGAGACAGATACTGCGCCATTTCCTTTCCCCCAAAAAACCAATTATTATTATTATCTTCAATAGCTGCAATATCGGGGGAAGGCGGTTACACTCAACGGAAGTCCGTGGGAGGTGAGACTGAAAACATGCGTTGTTATGGGTTCAAACCCGACGGCGGCGGCTGCGTTTTTATGGAGGAAAAACGCTAAGGCGCCCGTGTGCTGTGCGATGTCAGTGCACGTTAAAGATCCCCAGGTGGTCGAAATTATTCCGGAGCCCTCCACTACGGCACCTCTTTCTTCCTTTCTTCTTTCACTCCCTCCTTTATCCCTTCCCTTACGGCGCGGTTCAAGTGTCCAACGATATATGAGACAGATACTGCGCCATTTCCTTTCCCCAAAAAACGAATTATTATTATTATTATTATTATATATTATTATTATTATTATTATTATTATTATTATTATTATTATTATTATTATTATTATTATTATTATTATTATTATTATTATTATTATTATTATTATTATTATGGCATTTTGCAATCCCGACTTTTTGATGACGATTATTGCGACGGGAAGTGTATTCGGGTGGTGAAATAAAATCATCAGGCAGCGTGACGTGGTGATATACTTTGTGAAAAAGAGTTAACCGCCTGATTTTCCTGGCGAGGGGAGGGGAGGGGGAGGTGAGCTTTCACGGGTGTGATAGTTGCGGTACGGATTTAATTGGAAAGAATGAAGCGAACGGAATTACTTTGGGTAAGTTCGAGAAAATTTATAAGGTTTTCGTGCGTAGGGTCCCATATCGATGCTGCGTATTTAAGCTTAGGACGTATTAGTGATTTTTAAAGTAAGAGTTTTAGGGATGACGTAAAGGCGGAGAAGTTGCGACGTAAATACCCCAACATGAGACTAGCCTTATTAGAAACGTATTCGATATGGGTACGCATGTTAAGCTTCGTGTGATATGAACGTCTAGGGACTTGAATGCTGTGACAGAATCACGACGAATACCATTCAAATAATTTTTCTCCACTCATGCATAACATGAAAAGAAATGGACCACCAATTGCTTCCACACGCGTCGCATTACAACAAGTTATTTTTTCACAGCCTTTTACAAGTTGCAAATTGGGATGCAGAAATCACCTCAGTTATGGATTTGGCCTCGCAGGGTGTACGTATTTAATCGAAAATTCCCGTAGCAGTTCATATGTGTTACTAGCGCCTAACGTGCAGACACAACCGAAGGATTCTTAGCATACACAATAGCCCACGTTGTTGTATTTCTTGTCAATTCTCTCTCCCCACCGCGGTGGCTCAGTGGTTAGGCACTCGGCTACTGATACGGAGTTCCCGGGTTCGAACCCGACCGCGGCTGCTGCGTTTTTATGGAGGAAAAACGCTAAGGCGCCCGAGTGCTATTTGATGTCAGTGCACGTTAAAGGTACCCAGGTGGTCGAAATTATTCCAATAGCCCACGTTGTTGTATTTCTTGTCAATTCTCTCTCCCCACCGCGGTGGCTCAGTGTTTAGGCACTCGGCTACTGATACGGAGTTCCCGGGTTCGAACCCGACCGCGGCTGCTGCGTTTTTATGGAGGAAAAACGCTAAGGCGCCCGAGTGCTATTTGATGTCAGTGCACGTTAAAGGTACCCAGGTGGTCGAAATTATTCCGGAGCCTTTCACTACGGCACCTCTTCCTTCTTTCTTCTTTCACTCCCTCCTTTATCCCTTCCCTTACGGCGCGGTTCAGGTGTCCAACGATATATGAGACAGATACTGGCCATTTCCTTTCCCAAAAACTGATTATTATTATTACTATTATTATTCTCCCTCCTCCAGGCACAAAATTAATACAACATTGCATCAATACTATGTCGGTCATAAGGAAAATACTGAGAGTTGGTGATATATACCACACATGTACTTACATGCAAGAAAAGGACCGATCGATGGAAAAGAAATTTCACGTGGGAAAAAACGCTACTCCAAATTTTACTGCCGAAACGTTCATAGCTGGAAAAATTTGTTTATGCACACAGCACCCCATCCCCACACTGGCGTCGACAATTGTCGCCCTACTGTAACCACTTCACAATAAAACATCTATACACACAAAACGCACCATCACAAAGGCAAAAACTTAATTTGCAGCCCCACTTGTTTGCGATCTAGGGTAATGAAACTCCTTTTCTTAAGACAGCGAGAGAAGACGCATGTTATCATAAAATAATAAAAAATGTTTTAGAGCTTATTTGATAATTCCCTTGATTATCATCACTTTCTGCACCGCACTAAGAGCACTGCAGATTTCGCTTTGGAATTTCTCGTCAGTGTCGTGAAGTGAGGTACGTTATTTACCAGTATTTTATTTATAAAGGAGTACGTACCTTACAGGCCTCCTAGGAGGCATTCAGTAAGGACGGGGGGGGGGGGGGGTAAATAAGAAAATATATTTAACATTTCTGCCAAACTTTGTTAGTACAAACATTCTTAAGGTCAAATAACCGCAGTGAGCGAATTGTAGACGCGAACCCTGCACGGGTGCTCCTCGTCTGGAGTGAAAATAGTCACCACAACAAACAAGATGTTTCTCAATGTTAAGCACTGTATTAGCCATAAGGTTTTGCGTTAGAGGGAGTACGTGAAATTACACAAAATGATTGCTGTGACATCGCTAATCGGGGAACACTGAGACATGTTCAAAGTGTTCGTAAAAGTTGTTTCTCGAACGGTTCCCCGGAACCTCTTCCTCCGGGCTCTCTGTAGGAGGCTCCAGCGTTGCTTCCCCTGTCGGCGTCCTGGTCCGACCGGAGCTCTTCGGCGGCCTCCGTACGCGAAAGCGAGGACGATCCCCAAACCCCGTGGGGCCTGCGGCGCGGACCTTCGAGGTGGTGGACGTGGTGGCGCTGGCGCTTCCGCCGACGGTGCTCGTGGTCTTCCGGTCCGCGAAGGGCGCAGGCGACGAGCTGGACGCGTTTTGCGACGACGGCCTGGTGGTCCAGATGAGCAGCAGCAACAGCAGGAAAGTGGTAACGAGCAGTATGACCACGTAGATGGCCAGGACGGGCAGCACCGGTGCGCCAGCAGGTGCCGACTCCCACGCCGCGTCCGTGTAGTGACCTCCCTGTCGCCTGCCTTTCTTGTCCGCCTCCTTCTGGGCGGGTGGAGGCGGTTGCGGGTTCAAGGAAGGAAGGCCTCAAACGTTGCTGGCACATACCCACTACGGGGGAGTGGCCAAGACACAGGCGGTTAATTACTGGATACAGGAAATTTTTGACGGGAAAAGCAGTGGAAATAGTATGTAGTCTGATAGATTGGAAGAGGGAAGGAAAGCGATTCAGTTAACTTGGAGATCGAAGACGGGACAATTGCTTAATGTGCATAATAGTACACAATGCCTGTAATGTTGCAATGTCTTACTGACTGAGATCGGGAAAAAAAATTAGAATGGGAGTCGCTGCGTTTCTTGAAGAAAATTTTGCACAGCAGAGCGCACACTCCTGTCGCTTCGTCCAAGCAAAGAAGCGCCAATGGAAAGAACAACCGCGGAAGACACAGGCAAGCCCAGTTGATGAAATGGAATTTGCAAAAGACGCTTCCTCAAATGAGAAAAGCGGCGGCAGAACAGCAGGAAGTGATCCATTGTCTCAGGTTCGGCACAAAAAGGGCACAGTGGGGAAGCTGCCAGTCCAGATCTGTGAAGGTAGAAATTTAGAAGGGGAACCCGGCAACGCAAACGCGTGAAAGAGACCTCTAGTCTGCGTGAGCGCCAGTCTTTGCTACTCCAAGGATGCAGAAGATGCTGATATTCGGGAGATGATGTAAGAGCCGAGGCAGCAAATTCCTGAAATATTGTGTAGCTGCGAAACCTCACCGCAGCTGTATATGCACACGATGGTAGGACAGTAACAATTGGGCCGCTGAGAGAGGCTCTTGCTAAGGAATCTGCAACCTCATTTAAGTGAAAGCCCATGTGACCTGGTACCCAAAGCAACCTTACCGAATTTAGATGCAGCGGAATCAGGAACTTAAAGAGGCGTAATGGCCGAGAGTCAGTGGGTGAGGATAAGGAAGAGCAAATGGACAGAGAGTCTGTCATAACCACGACCTGGGAAACGGTAGATTCTAATTTTCGTAAGGCTAAGATTACTGCTAATAATTCAGCCAGAAAAATTGGAGTGAAGTCAGGAAGACGGAGAGAAAAAGACCAATCCAGTGAAGGTGAAAAAATTCCCACACCTGCCTTTTCGCGATCCTGCGAGGCATCGGTAGCAATAAGAACATGAGAGGGAAAGGACCTTAGGTGGTCCTGCAATAGACCCTGAAGAAGCGGGAAGGGCTGCAGCTTTGCATTCGATGGGAAAATGTCATCGAATTCAATCTGGACAGATGAGGAGTTGTTATATATTTGGCGGACATCAGTGAAATGAATATTTATGCGATCAAGGAGGGACTGCACGTAACATATCTGCGGGGTATGAAATCGAGACCAGGCAGCACCAAAAAAGGCGGAAGGTTGACTAAGAAATATTATACTGGAAGCGTGAAGAGGTGAGTCGCACAATTTTAAAAATGTTTGAACTGTTAAAAGGCGAAACCTAGCTGATAACGAAGGCATTCGCGCCTCAAGGTGCAGAACAGCATTGGCGACATATTTTGGAAGCCCCAGACAAAGGCGCAACGCCTCACGCTCCAAAAGCACAAGAGGGCGAAGTTTATAGGCAGGAGCTCCTGAGAATAAAACACACCCGAACTCCAAAATTGGGCGGACGTACATTTTATAAATCATCAGAAGCGTATGCCTTCTCATGCCTGACCTAGCACTACAAAGCCTGCGCAGGATGCCAATGGCCCGAACTCCTTTTGCAGAAACTTGCTCAATGTGTGGCCGCCAGGAGAGAGTAGAGTCGTATATTACACCGAGATACTTCACCGTCTGAACTTGAGGTATTATGTTATTTCTATAGACCAGGCAGATGTTTACAGGAACAGAAACTGGAAATACTAACAATGCGCATTTCTTCACATTAAGGGACAGATGAATTCTTCCTAGCCAGTTGTCAAGAACATTGAGGTAATTTTGCAGGGTTCGATAAAGAGTGTGAATGTCACCTGCTGATGCAAAAAATGCAATATCGTCGGCGTACACATAAGTTTTCACATTCTGAATGCATGGAATTGAGCTTAGAAAAATGTTAAAAAGAACAGGTGAGAGAACTGATCCTTGCGGAACACCTCTTGTCTGTGGAAATCTCCTTGAGGAAACACCATTTTGGCAGCAGTAAAATTCTCTATTTTCTAAAAAAACAGAAATCCAGGCTACAAAATAGCTTGGGAAGTTGAGTTCCTGTAATCTTAGTAATAGAGTCGAGTGCTCCACGCTGTCGTATGCTTTACTGACATCCAAGGTGACAAGCGCAGCAAACTGTTTTCTATTGCGAGCTAATTTAATACGACTCTCAAGGTCAGTATGAGCACACCAAATTGAACAACCCGGCCTGAAACCAATTTGACATGGATTCAATACAGCATTTTCTGAAATGAATGACATGACACGGCTGAGAAGGACCCTTTCCACCAATTTCACTAGGTTCGATGTTAACGAAATAGGGCGTATATTGTCTAAAGTTAAGCCCTCCCCTTGGTTTTTAAGCAATGGAACTATTTCAGCAAGACGCCACTCATGCGGTATCCAAGGACCTTTAATAGAATGGTTAATTAGAGCCAACAGGTCTGCAGGAGATTCATTGAACAAAATTTTGATCATAGATGAAGTGACCTTATCGGGGCCAGGAGCCGCTGGGGATAAGCGCAGAACAATTTGCGACAGCTCAGGCATAGAGACCTCAGTGAAATCACTTGAGGTGCATGTGAATATAGTAGGAGAAGGTAAAGCAGATGTAAAGCGAAGCTCTAGGCCACACGCAATATCTTCTAAGGCCTTTGCGATGTCAGCAGGGGACTGAACGAGGGATTCAATGTTGGCATTCGGAGGAATCACCTTGTTGCGCCTCATGAAATTAAACAAAGCTCGTTTACTTCCTGATTGGGAAAGGAAATCATAATGATTTGTATTATACTCCTCCTTTGCACGGGCGACAGTGCGCTTAAATGTTGCTGCAACATACTTATAATCCAGCCAATTTTTTGGGCATTGATTGATGAGAAGTTTCTTCCAAGCTGCTTTCCGTCGTCTATATGCACGCGTGCACTCAGCATTCCACCAATTGTTCGCGATTGCACCCTTTGTTCTCTTAACGAAAAATTCAGACGCTTGCCTTGCATGGTCCAGTACTGAACATAGATGTGCAGCCTTGCTTTCGGCACTTATCTGAGCGCGAGTGTCTGAAGTGATTTGGAGGGCTGATTTTAGAGTGTCTTTAAAGCAATTGTAATTTATTAACGAGCGCTGATGTCGCTCAGGAAGAGTTAATTTACACGCAAACTTGAAACTAATCGGTAGATGATCACTGTTTGTTGCACAGTCAACAGGCGCCCAAGACATAACGGAGACTCCTGGGGAGGAAAAAGTTAAATCCAAGGCAGAGCGGCATTGACTGCGAACAAACGTAGGCAATCCGGAATTGTTGCAGATCAAGTTGTTGCCAGAAGCCCAATCAAATAGCCTAGAACCAAAGCTGTCTGTTTTAAACCCCCAAGTCACATGGTGCGAATTGAAGTCGCCAAGTAATAGAACCTGAGATCGGCTACTAGACATGAGTGAGTCAAGGGGCCGAGTGTCACGCACACCAGACGGGAAATATGCATTAGCTACCGTAAAGGGCTGTTGACCTGGGACACTGAGGTCAACCGCAAGGATTTCACATTCATTGTCCGCATATTGAAAAGAAATGCATGCCCTGTGGCAAAACTTTGTAGATATGAGCACTAACAACCCTCCCCCTCGTGATGACCGGTCAAGCCGGAACGGATGGTAATCCTTGAGATGATAATTGAAATTTGGAGTTAGCCATGTTTCCTGTAAAGCAACTAAATCTGGTAGAAGCTGATTGCATAGGCAATTTAAATCTATTGAAGCTGAGAATATTGATCGACAATTCCACTGGAGTACACTTAAGAACCCTATCTTGGCGGAAGTGCCGCAGCCGCGACTGCCTTTTCTAGAATACTGGTCTTAGCCTTTTGACTTGCGTTACTTTTCTTTGTCTTTGACTGGGGGCAAGATGGACCTGCAATATTCAGAGGAGACCCACTTCGTTTCTGGGCGCGGAGATCAGACTCCATATCAATACAATCCATAGAGGATGCGTCCATAACGCTATTCGAAGGAGAGGGCTGAGAGGCCTTTTGTTGCTCACATTGTTTTTGGCCCTGTGGAGCGGAATCCATTACTACAGAAGGAGGGGTAGCTTCCGAAGCCAAAGAAGACAAGAGCGGAGTGGTGGACGCCTGCAGAAGATTGGTCATCTGAGCAGCTATGACCTGCGAAATGCACGTGGACACGGTTTCCATAATGCGATCCATTGCATTTGCCACAGCTTTCTCAACTGCCGCTGTAATAGCCTGGGACAAACTAGAATCCATTATGGGTGGGAATTTGGCGGCCACACTAGAGTAGGCTGAGGCTCTCTCCTTGACTGCGGCAAAAGCCTCTCTCCGCGTGCATCTGCGCTTGTCTATAAGCTCGAGCACCTGAACTTCTTGTGCTCGTGCAGGACAGTCAGGCGAATCAGCAGGATGAGCACCGCTACACAAACAACACTTCTCGTGCTGTTCAGGACATTCCTCTCTGCCATGACGTTCCCCACAGGCACAACAGCGTAAGGCCGATTTGCAGGCCTTGCCGCTGTGGCCAAATCGCCAGCAGTTTTGACACTGAAGGGGCCGAGAGTTAAAGGCATCTACTCGAAAAACCAATGGCCACACCTTAATCTCTGACGGACAAAATATTCCTGCAAATGTGGCAATGACGGACTCAGTAGGAATTTTTACTCCGTCAACCAGCCTGCTGCAGCGATGGACAGCAATCACTCCCGCAGGCGAGAGGTTCTCAAGCGTTTCCGCAGGGCTCAATCGAGAGTCGACCCCTCGGACCAAGCCCTTGGAACATGCTAGATGAGGCGGAATGAATGCGCTCACCGGGTGGCTGGCGAAGGTCGTGCACTTTAGAAGATCTTCAATACAGTCTTTATCCGACGACCGGCACAAAACACCACCCCTGCCGAACTGCCGGACATCGGTAATGTGCATAAAGTGCTTCGATGTGGACTGAAGGGCCGCCTGCACTGCCTCCGGGTTGTTCAGTCGGATAGCGCCTCCATCGGAAGGCACTAATGCGACTGGAATGCTTGAAACACCGCTGCGGAAAAAGAGATCAAGTGGGAGCTGGTCTTTAGGAAGAGATGCCGACCAAGGGGAAAACCCCTGGCCAGGAGAAGAAGTCGACATTAAGCTCTCGTCCCGCACCCAATCACCCCAGAACAGGAGCAAACAGGCACAGACAAAAAGAAGGAGAAATTTAGCAAGCTAACGCAACACCGCCAGGTACTTAGCCACTGCCCCGCAGCCTGGGTAGCTGAGCCACGTCAACAGCCTAGGACGGCTAGAGCTAGGGAACCACGTAGTCCTCCTTCACCGCCATTCCTCCTGCTCTTCATTCTCTACTTCCTCGAGTTGTAACTATCTAAGCGGATGATGACAATTGTAAGCATTTTTTGAGCCTAATAAAAAAACTGTCTTTTGATTTCGCAAAATTGCCACAAAGACATAATTTAGTTTTACTGCCCACTATAAGAAATCATGTAAGGTATTGTTGTGCAGGAACCAGAGAAGGCTCCTGCTTTTATTGTTGTCGGTAAGCCGCTTGGAGAAATCTTCCTCCCTTGTCGCCGCTAGTCCCACTTCCTGAAGAATCCGTGCCCTTGTAGCCCTTGTCCTTGCACAAGCCAACAGTAGTGGTGACCATCCACTTCTGCAGCCGGTGTGGAACACCTCAGACAGGTGCTTGGTCCGGCGTCTTCTTGAGAGCCCCATCGACACGTGGCCGACGGGGTAAGAGGCGCCTCACCCCTAATCGTTAATCCCCGTATGGGAGGTGCGTTGGTCCACGGCGCCTGCAAATATGAATGGTAATACGGATTCAGGCTGAGTAGTGCTATTCCTGGCATTCGACTCTTTCTGATAGATTTGAATAACGGAATTTTTGGGCCCGTTTTTATTTATCGAAGCGATGCCTGTGCGATGTCGGCGCACGTTAATGAACCCCTGGTGGCTGAAATTCCCAGAGGCCTTCACTACGGCGTCCGTCATAGTACAGTAGCTTTGAGACGTTAAGCCTATGAAACCAAACATGAATGATCTGATGATCGACGTAGCATACAGAAGTTGTTGGGTCATTTTACGACAGCTGTTGCATAAACAGCGGTTTTCCATTCGATAAAAGTGTTCCATCGGCCGGTTGTTGAACCGTCTCTGGAGAGAAACACTGAGAAAAAGTTCTATTAACAAGCTGCCTCTCGGCTGGCTGCTTTATTTACCTCAGCTATTGCAGGCATCCGTCGCAGAGAAATTGAGAGATTTTTACACCCGCCTTTTTTATGGATCGTGCTGGCACAATAAGGAACCTATTTATTCACTTGTGAAACACCACGACAGTTTTCAAGCTTCTGGAAATCCTGACTTGTTTCTTTTAAGCTTTTTTGTTCAGTGAAAGTTCTTAGGCGCATCCGCGCGCTCAAGAGAGCTTCAAAAGTAACTGCACAAAATTTGGGTAAGTTCGTGATTGAGGAAATGCTATGGCATGGAATGGAGTGGTATAAGGTATGGTATGGGATGGTATGATATGGTATGGTATGGTATGGTATGGTATGGTATGGCATGTCATATCATGGCATGATGTGTGAACTTCCCACTACGGCCCGTCCGTAGCCTGAGCAGTTTCCAAGGTTAACACTCCGAGAAATATTAGGATGAAGAAAGGAGCAGAGAAAAATTAAACAAGTAAAAAAAATTCGGAAGAGTTTAAGACTGTTTAAGAATGGGATAGCATTACTGTCCTTGGGCGCGAATGACACCAGCCGGACGCTGTACGACGAACGGTTGCATCACAGTTTTGATAATAAAATCTGGCAAGGTATACAACTGAAGATGCATGCGTCGTCGGTTTGAGTCCCTTTCTCAAGCTAGCCTTAAACTAGACTACCGCACGTAAGCTATACGGAACGAGAACTCGCATCACACCACCCGGAATGCTGCACGACAAACGGTGGCATCACAATTTTTGCTACGAATGTCGTGAAAACTAGCGCCACATGGAGCTCAGCCGGTGGCGTGTATATACTTTAGAACTACATGTATAGGATTCAATGAAGTGGTGGTGCTCGGCTTGTTGTGTACGTCATACGGTCGCTCGATGACGTCACCCTACTTTTCTTGGGATCGGTAGGTTTTCCCGCATCATGAGCGAGTGCACAGACACACAGACACAGACAAACGGTTCCGGCTTTTCTCGTAATGGGACTAGTAATGTTTTG
Source organism: Amblyomma americanum (assembly GCA_030143305.2). Lineage (NCBI taxonomy): Eukaryota > Metazoa > Arthropoda > Arachnida > Ixodida > Ixodidae > Amblyomma > Amblyomma americanum. The sequence continues at coordinate 102,004 of JARKHS020010025.1, read as the reverse complement.
TCATTAAGAAGCGAATAAACTGTATATTTTGCGGGCTTTATGTAGAAACGACCAGCAACGGAGCTGACAATATAGTCGGTGCTCAGTGCATTTGATAACAGCGTTCAGTGGCCTTTAGTCCTTAGCCGCAGGTTCGGCGATGTTTAGAAATAACATTTTTTTTCTTGTAGCCATATTTTGACGCAAGGGTATTTTTTTAGAGAAGCCTTAATCTTCTGCAGCAGACATTGAGCGTGGTAGCAAAGGGCGGAATTTCTGCCTGTGTGTAGATTGAACATAATAATCTATCGCGTATGAGCTCCTATTTCGTTAGATATTGCCAAAAATACTCATGAAGGTATGGGCATGGGAGAGCAGCTACCATGCGGTTGCTGCTAAGAACTCCTTTCTGCTTTCTTGTGCAGTTTGCTGTTCTCGGCTCATGGCTTTCACCGTCTGACACGTGTGTCACGTCTACATCGGCATCGTATTTCCTGCTGCATCTACCGCCCCCAACAGCCGACAACAGCCTTCGTTATCTCATCACCGAAGACGTCATCTTCATGCCCCTGTCTAGTGGGACATCGACACTGCCGCCAGCGGCAGCACTGCAGCGGCCAGATTTAAGCAACTGGTCCCTCCAAGGCGCTTCCAGTGGGCACGGGAGAGCAGCTACCATGCGGTTGCTGCTAAGAACTCCTTTCTGCTTTCTTGTGCAGTTTGCTGTTCTCGGCTCATCGCTTTCACCGTCTGACACGTGTGTCACGTCTACATCGGCATCGTATTTCCTGCTGCATCTACCGCCCCCAACAGCCCACAACAGCCTTCGTTATCTCATCACCGAAGACATCTTCATGCCCCTGTCTAGTGGGACATCGACACTGCCGCCAGCGGCAGCACTGCAGCGGCCAGATTTAAGCAACTGGTCCCTCCAAGGCGCTTCCAGTGGGCACGGGAGAGCAGCTACCATGCGGTTGCTGCTAAGAACTCCTTTCTGCTTTCTTGTGCAGTTTGCTGTTCTCGGCTCATCGCTTTCACCGTCTGACACGTGTGTCACGTCTACATCGGCATCGTATTTCCTGCTGCATCTACCGGCCCCAACAGCCAACAACAGCCTTCGTTATCTCATCACCGAAGGCGTCATCTTCACGCCCCTGTCTAGTGGGACATCGACACTGCCGCCAGCGGCAGCACTGCAGCGGCCAGATTTAAGCAACTGGTCCCTCCAAGGCGCTTCCAGTGGGCACGGGAGAGCAGCTACCATGCGGTTGCTGCAAAGAACTCCTTTCTGCTTTCTTGTGCAGGTTAGTCAATCTGAATCGCTACTTTGCAAACGTACAAACAATGTCTGTATGCTGCTCTTCCCTTGCCCACAAGTGCTGGTTGCCACTCTGAACGATTGTGTATCCGTTGCTATGTTGCTATTACTTTCCGGGGACGTGGAGTTAAATCCAGGTCCTGGAAACGCTGATCATCAGCACAGTGAAGTTATGGCCGCTATAGCTGCTTTGTCGTCCAAATTTGACGCGCGTCATAATAAAATGATGAATGCCATAGCGGAACTTAAGGTCAACCATGAAACCCTTACTGAAACTGTTTCCGACCTATCCAATAGAGTGGCTGCCGTGGAGGCCGCGGTCGAGTCCCTTGAAGATACGCCTTCAGGAACAGATATTACTACCGCAGTCCAAGAAGCAATTTCAAAAAAACGCTGTGCTCGCGTCAAGGCTGGACGTTCTGGAAGAGCAATCAAGACGAGATAACTTAATTTTCTATGGAATCTCAGACAACTTATCATAGACGTGGGTACAATCAGAAGCCCAGATACATCATTTTCTTTACAAGTGTCTCAACATGAATTCCTCGGAAGTCTCAATTCATAGAGCTCATAGATTAGGAACATTTAATGCCGGCAAGACACGGCCTGTTATTGCCAAGTTTGCCTCTTCTAAAATGAGAGATTATATACTTTCCCAAAAAGCAAAGTTTAAAGGGGAGGATGTTTCAATCGGCGAAGATTTTTGCAAAGCTACCCGTCGATCGAGGAAAGCACTAATTGACTTTGGAAAGGCTAGCGGCCAGTCCTATTCTTTGCGACATAACAAACTAATCATAGGTAATAAATTCTACGTGTATAGCGCAACCAAAGACGAAGTATGCGAGATCGGACCAGCTAGGAGCTCGATTGAACCCAAAACAGTCAACGCATCACAGGTTTCACCCTCTCCACACTCAGGTTCAGCATAACTATCTCATGCTCGAAGACATACAAACTGCATATCGCTTCTTTTCACGAATGTTCGAAGTATCGCTACCAAACGCACATCACTGTCATCTCATATCGACGCATGCTCAGCTGATATAGTTGTCCTTACTGAAACGTGGATCTCAGCAAAAATAACAAATAGTGAAATATTAGACTGTGAAAAAACATATAACTTTTACAGATTCGATCGCGATTTCTGTGCTGGCGGATGTGTACTCATTGCCGTGAACTCTCTTATCAATTCCTTCGCAATCCCCATTGATTCACCGCTAGAAATAGTTTGCACTCCTGTAGCTTTTCCAACAGGCGACCTTATCTTTCGTGCTTGTAATAGGTCCCCATCCTCACCAGCTACGTTTCTGCACAGATCTTTACGATGCTGTTCTTAACAAATTAATTGTCCGATACCCAAAATCACATTTATTCCCGCTAGGTGATTTCAATTTTCCAAATATAGTGTGGAAATCCGGTGTTCCCTCTCTTAAGCAGCCATCCTCCGAATGCATCCATTTTTTAGACATCTGCGCCGACTTCAATCTAACACAGCTGATTCATGAACCTACAGGCACTGCCAGTAGCTCCTCAAATACTTTAGACTTTTTTTTACCGCAGCCCCTGATTTGGTCTCAACTCCGACGTACATGAAAGGAATCAGTGACCACTCTCGTCTCCACTTGACAATTAAGAAGAAAGTTCGTTCTACGAAAGTCGTTAAAACTATATGTGACTACAGTGCCGCCGATACCACATCCATCACAGCTGAACTAGAATCATTCCTTACTGAGTACACACTAAACTTTTTCAAACGTACCGTTGAAGAGAACTGGTTATTGTACAAGCACAAACTGCTTGCACTAATAGATCGCCATGTGCCTAAAAGAAAGGTCGTTTCTAATTCTGCTTCACCGTGGTTTACTGGAACCCTGCGCCGCCTACGCAACAAAAAGAAACTCATTTTTCGTCGTGCCAAAGCAACTAACCTTCCTGAACGCTGGGCTGCACATCATCACATTCACGCGGAATACACTATCGCAGTCAAAAATGCAAAAAAAAATTATTTCGATAATACCCTTCCATCACTTCTACAATCTAATCCACACAAATTCTGGAATAAAGTTGGTGGCAAAGAAAGCAAAGTAATCAAACTAGCCCGTTCTGACAATGTCCCCATTCCTACGAACCAGTGCTGCTCCGTTTTAGATGATGTATTTTGTTCTGTTTTCCTCAAAAGTGCTCCCACTGCTCTTCCCTCTTTACCTAATTACTCTTACTTGCCAATGAATTCTATTTCTATAGATTGGGCCGGCATTGCAAAGTTGATTGAAAGCGTGAAAATATCTTCTTCATCGGGTGAAGATTCAATCAATTGTAAAATGCTCAGAATTACTCAACCGTATTCTGCAATTATGCTTTCGATGCTTTTTTCACAGTCTCTAGGTTCCTCAGTACTCCCAAGCAATTGGAGGGTTGGCAAGGTTGTTCCGGTCCCTAAATCAGGTAACACTCATTCCCCCGAAAACTATCGCCCTATATCACTCACAAGTATTCCATGTAAACTTTTGGAGCATGTTATATATTCTCATCTCGTCAATTTCCTTGAGTCTAATTCCTTCTTTGCGGCTGAACAACACGGTTTTAGAAAGACGTTCTCATGCGAAACACAACTTATATGTTTTACTAATGACCTGTTTACCTATGCTGACATGAGCTTCGATGCAGATTGCGTGTTTTTGGACTTTGCGAAAGCTTTCGATACTGTTTCACATGATCTCCTAATCCTTAAACTTAGCATGCTTAACATTGATCCAAATGTTCTAAACTGGATTAAAAGCTCTCTGTCAAATCAAACTCAGTACGTTTCTGCTAACGACAGTTCATCTTCTCACATTTCCGTAACATCGGGCGTCCCCCGGGGATCGGTACTGGGACCTCTTCTCTTCCTTATCTACATTAACGACCTTCCTAAATGCATTTCCCATTCATCTATCAGGCTTTTCGCCGATGACTGCGTCGTTTATCGCAAAATAACTGATCACACTGATTCTATTTAGCTTCAAGAAGATCTTAACAGCATGTCTAACTGGTGCGATAAATGGTTCATGCGACTAAATGCTAACAAATGTAAAACAATGCATGTATCGCGTCGCACCAACATCGCTGACAACACGCGCACTTACTTTCTTCGCGACACTTCCCTTAAATCCGTCAACTCATACAGATACCTAGGTGTTCATATTTCACGTAACCTATCATGGCATATGCACGTCGAACACGTCACTAATAACGCTAACCGGGTTCTTGGGTACCTACGTCGAAATTTCTTTGCTGCGCCTCTGCCGATAAAACTAACATTGTACAAAACATTAGTGCGGCCCAAACTAGAATATGCATGCGCAGTATGGGATCCCATTCAAATCACACTAATAAACACACTTGAATCCATTCAAAATCGCGCAGCACGTTTTATCTTATCTAACTATTCCCGTCACGCTAGCATTACTTCCATGAAAAGCACCCTTGCCCTGCCGGACCTTTCTTCGCGCCGTAAATGCTTTCGACTTTGTCTTTTTCATAGAATGATCATCATAACCCTGTGTTAAAGGATCATCTTTTTGCTCGCCCATCATACATATCCTCCCGTTCTGACCACATGTTTAAAGTTGCTGTCCCATTTTTCAGAACAAAAGCGTGTCATAATTCATTTATTCCCAAAACCAGCGCAAACTGGAACGACCTTCCTCCCTCCATCGCTGCCATTTCTGACATTAACAACTTCAAGACCACTGTATTTTCTGCCGCTTTGTAAAATAATATTGTATAATATGCACTGTTTATGTTAAGTACCAATACCACTCCTTTCTGTAATGCCTTCAGGCCTGGAAAGTATTCGAAATAAATAAATAAATAAATTATGAAGGCAAAAGCCGGAGCGCATTGCCCTGCCCGGGCTACAAGCATTGGTATTGCCCTTATATTGCCAAGTCCAGCCGCTGAATGTGCTATGTCAAGCGTCTCCTGAGTGTCAGTATACATTTGCTACCTCCTTTGATCTACCACCTTTTTTGATAACGGAAGGTTTCCCTTTTTGGTTCACTACACTAGCGAATCGCGGCATTTTTACTAAGTGCACATCTGCACCGGCGGTCACATTTCCGTGCCTGTTGAGTCCAGAATCATGATCCGGGCATCACAACTAAATGTCCACTTATCTGCTCTTCTCATTCGAATGCAGGTTTTTGAAAATTTAAGACAGCAAAATTTATGTTTCGACATTTCTTTTGATAGTCTTCCAGCCTCTACTCTTGCGTACAGTCGAATGAATATTGGCTCTTTGATGCAGAACTGCCCTCGACAGTTGAGGCGACTACTTTTCTGCAATTCCACCTTTTGCAATGACTGCCCTGTTGGTGTTTTACTTTGCGATTGTGTGCTAGGGTGGCGCATCTATCAAACGCTGGACGACACCGTTTTGCTTGCATTATTATTCCTTCTCACTATTACTGTATGGCGCTCGCCCTGGTCAGTATATGCACATTAAGCTGGCGTAGACATTGCTGTTATAATGAGCATATGCAAAGTAGAGCTCAGATTCGGCTCGACTCCCCTTCTTCGACGTACACGTTGATTTGGCTTAGGACGTGTAGCCGACAGTCACCTTAATGAGGAGGGTCGGAAGACACTAGGTGAACAGTGAAATTGTTCTTTATAAAAATGCTTAAACGACAGTACCGAAAAGCTTGCGCACAAGGATAACAGACACTTGGCATTTAGCTACGAAATCTTACTCAACACTAAGTACGCAGCTACTGAAGTGAAGCAGTAAGTAATTCTTCGGAGATTCGGAGATCGTGGGTTCGGATCCCACCGGCGGCATGGTTGTTTTTTCTGCTGCTTTGTAAGTAATCTTCTTTAAGCGATAGAATAATTTAAGTAATATTATCCCACTGATTAGCGCTACACATAAAAAAAATTAAAGCATTCCCCAATGCACTGTTGGCTCCCTTCATATGTGTGTCAAAAACGAGTCCCTCATGTCCTTAACCTTGTCTGCTAATATATATATATATATATATATATATATATATATATATATATATATATATATATATATATATATATATATATATATATATATATATATATATATATATATATATATATGGCTTTGCAATGAACCACAATGAGTGAAATCGTGCAATTTGTATTACTGCTTTGTATTACTGCAAAAATTGCCTATAAGAAAACCACTGTTTATCATTTCACTATTACACAGTGGCAATTTATGGTATAATTATTCATTACACACTTCCTCTCTTTATGTACATAATTGTACTAGCAATTTGACTTGCGATGTACTAAAGTTGTGAATGCTGGTTTCAGATGCATATTTACTACTTTTCTAAAAATAGGAATGAAACAGCCTTTTTCTCACCTGTTTTAACTGCTTTATTAGGAAAAACGGTCTTTCCCAAGACAGACAATTTCCCGACAGCGGTTGAAAGCTATTTAACTAATTTAATAAAGGTTTTATTCATTCGTTCGACTGCTATTTAATTTTTTTTCCTATAAAGTGGCATCAGACCTTAATAAACTTTATGCACAAACTTTGGGATACTCTCTTTAGCGGTGCTCATATGCATTGGCCAGTACAAAACACTGCGCTCCAGACCAGTTTATCTACCTAAACTTAGCGTTCGCAGGCAGAGCTTGAACACGATCGCTGTACGCGCGCCATTGGCGTTCCAATAAACATTAACCGCTCGCTTTCTAACAGATAGAATATACTGAAACTTATCGACAGTTACTTTGAAACTAGTCAACCGAATGCAACAAGATTTCGTGTAATTTCTGGTACAACCCCGTCGCGTTTGCTGCATTTCCTCTTATAGGGTGACCATGAGTTGGTGGAAGATCTTGCGGAACGTGGAAAGACGGCGTTACAAATTCTCAAAACTACAAAAGTCCCTGGCGGCTGGATGACAGCTGAAGCATGATATGATGTGGAGAAGCAAAATAGATTTCCAGAAAACTACCAAACGTATGCCAAATTTGAGTGCGCGTGCCGTGCCGTAGTGTCATTAGTGCAGCTTAACCCTCTCCGAGTTGTAAGAGCAGTTTAAGATAAGAACTCAGCAATGTAAAAAAAGGTGTAAAGGCTTGGTTCATCAAGTGCAGAGAAGTAGACCGTTGGTCCAGTGGTGAGACACTTGAAAATGTACTAGCTTTCAACTTACAGCAATTTAAACCTCAACCTAGACGCAGTTTATTCGTTTATTAACATTCGTTGATAACGCTTAATACAGCCAAAGGAATAATTCCTGGATACAGCCCCTAAAATTAAATCCGTGCGCATGTTTCTTCTTTTTTTTATTTTTCAATTTATTCACTCCGGACGATACACTGACGCCCCAGCAGCGGAATCCAATGTCGATGCTATGTCAAGTACGCCACTCAAGTTCCATGATCTGGGAGCAGACACAACATCCAGGTTCGCGGAGAGCGTCAATGTCTTCGTGGAGACAGAGAGAAGCCGACCAAGACGTGAAGCCACACGACAGATAATGAAGCTTTCAATTAGGCATGTTTTCACATCAAATACTATACTACATACTATGCTCTATACATACTATACAATCTATAAAACTCGGTTTTATTAAATCCTGACACTCGCACTGATTTCTAAGTAATCCGTTAAAACCCAATTTCTATTTGGGAAGGCGCCCTCTAGGCAACGTAGTTGCAGTGCACTAAGCTGAAAGAACCGCGCGAAGATTTCCGGTTATTTGGCGTTTATTCCAGAGGCGAGTATTCATTTTTGTTTTTCTATCAATATCAATATTATCAATAATAATAATAATAATAATAATAATAATAATAATAATAATAATAATAATAATAATAATAATAATAATATTAATAATAATAATAATAATAATAATATCAATATCAGTTGTCGAAGCCTTCCTAAGGATTATTCAATGAGTCAAAATTCTCGCCCAGTCTTTATTATTAATAGAGCACGACAGTGAGCGCACACACCAGACTTCTGTGGAGCGTGGACTACCTCGCATTTCTGGCATAAGAAAATGTCAGAAGCAAAACAGAGAATATTCTTTAACTAGGATGATTGTTTACCAGCTGTCAGACATAGGAAAAAAGGTACTGTCACGATCAAATGTTTACGCGGCGCCAATGTGCCTTAAAAAATTTATCCCAGTGTTATCACTTAATCCAAACGTTAACCAAAGTTTGTCAAGAAAATACCACTTGACTGGATTGCGAGCTAGAGCTACAATTAACTTTTTTCCCACCACACGCGCGCCGTAAAGGTTATCTCGATAGTATATTCCCGGCTTCCTAGAACACTGTCACGTTTCCCTTTCGCTTTTATTCCTTGTCTTAAGTAAATATGCTTTTTCGAAGTAATTATCTTTTTACACTTTATGCGTTTGAAGTAAATAAGTTTTTTCCTCACTAACGTCAAATATCTGATGACACCAATTGCTGTTACTTTTGACCTCTCATTACAGCAAAGATAAAAGGCGGATCTTTTTTCCAGCTCTTCACAAAGACGCTCAGCTGCTGAAATATGCTACACATAAATGAAATTTAAGGAGGTTTGCTAGGAGTGTTTCATTGTATAGACACAAACAAATCTGGCTACGAAAAAAACAACAGAACTGTAAATATTAGGTAAAAAACTACAAATCTAGTTCCGTTTGAAGATGAGGGAATCTTGAATACATTGAAACAAACTTTTTCACTAAAATGGTGCAAATGTCGAGAAAATGGTTCTTAAATATCGCATTGAAATCTATGGGAAGTATAGGGCGTATCATTTGGCCTTAAAATTTTCGCTATGGTGCTGAATGAATGGTGGCGCACTATACGCAGAAAGGCGGGCAAGTTTTCCATTGGCGCATAAGTGCTCAGCAGGAGATGGTAATGTGTACGTCAATATATTCCCACATATTTAAAAAAATCTGCTTTTTTAGAGTTCATTAGAGATGCCTGTCACTTCCATATTATTTATGAATTAATCTGCCGAAGAGAGATCATTTTACGCTCCGCACAAAAATGAGCGCCCATGGTAAATTTCTCTTGTTGAAACAAGTGATCCGGAAAATAAAAAGGATTGATGCAAATTCTTAATCCATGAGTCGATTTGTAAATGAAATTGAGTTTTAAAAATATTGCCTAATTTTAAACCGCGCACCCCCAATTCCTGAAAGTTAAAACTCTAAATAACGTTGAGCACGAAAAGAATTGCTAGCAAAAAAAAAAAAGACGTAGAAAAGCAAACCGGCATTCCGCACAGTGTATTTTCTCGTAGTCGAGCGGTATTTTGAAACTCCGCAAGCATTAGTCGCAGCACTTGGTTAGCAACTTACTCGCGGTTAGCAACCCCCTTGCGTTGGTAGGAACTTGTAAGAATGAAGGAAAAAAACAGAGAGCTAACACTTGTGAAGCGTGGTCTAAAGATCTTAAGATGTCCTAGACACCTAAATAAGCTTTACCTCAAAAGAAAGCACGAAAGGACGTTACACGGATATAAAGCCTCGCGCGAGGGATCTTGTGAAAGCAACATCTGGACGTACACTTTTGGAAAGGGGTCTCCAGGTCGCAGTTTGCACTTCAAAGACGGCTGTAAATAAGTCACTTATGACTCCAAGTTGCTGAAGACAATTTTGCTCTAAATATCTAAAATCTGCACGGGTGCTGCACATACCCTGCTAAACGTCCCGAAAGCGATCGCGTGGCCTGGCAACTTTATTCCAGATATCTCAGTTCCTGTATGGCATTAGATGAGGATATTGCATTTTCGGGAACTTGGAACAATATTTGTAAATAAATAAAACATGTATGCACATATTGAAAGGAAGGGTCATGCCTAAAATCCACACTTCCAGGCACGGTCATCAGAAATGAGATCTGTATTACGTAATTGCGTTTTTCATAAATGTGAGGTGCATGTGACTTGATGTTAAGCAGAGATCAGTTTGGAGACAAGGACTTGTTTAATTACTTTGGCGTTTATGCATCAAATGCTTAAGTCACTATTCTGGCACAGCAAAGCTAATTACAAAAAAAAAGTTCGTGTCCCTCTTACCAAAGGAATAAGAACCGGTAGAATACTAATAATGCGTTCTCTTTCCCTGTGCATTGCAGCGGAGCAATATATCTATCTTTTCCGCATAGCGCATTGAAACATTTTAATCTGATTCACGTAACCATGGCTGCAGACAGAAACCCGTACAGCAGCCCGCAGCAAGCGGTGGGGCACGGCGCGAACTGTCAGGGCTGCGCCGCAAGCGCTGCGGCGGCGACGAAGTCGTCGGCCGAGTTGCACTGCTGCAGCCGGCCTTGCCAGGAGAGCAGCTGCTCAAACACGGTGCGCTCCCCCAGAGCCCTGGGCTCGGGCACCTCAGAGCTCAGCTTGTGCAGCACGCTGTCCAGCACCGCACCCAACCACATCACATTGCCGTAGAAGCGGGGTGCCGCACGGCTGCTGCGCACGGCACCATGAAAGGCAGAAGGCAAAGAGGATTAGGTGCACTATAAAGCCTGAAATGGGTGGAATAGGTTTAACTGCATCGCCACTGAGTACTCTCGAGGAAGAGTTATGCCGTTGGGAGGCTAACTATGGCTTATGTCCAACTGCAGTTAGTCCCTTAGGGAGTAGAGTAAAGGTTCCTCTTTAAATGACTTCTCGTTATGGCAACGCACTCCCCATATGAGACTAATACCCCTGTCACACGGCATTCCTCTAAGGCCTTTTCAGCAAAGGAACCTTTTTTCACCAAAGGAGCGAAAGCTTAAAGGAGCAGCGACGCTGCTACACGGTGCAGCCCAAAGGTGAAACAGTCGTCGAGGCTTAGCACTCGCTGCTGTGCTCTAGCGACTGAAGTGCGTGTTTTAAAATTAGGTGGGAAATTCTGTTCATTCGTTGAGCTCAGACAATTTTTTTTCATTCTATCTTCTTCCTTAAAAGAACTGCAACAGCCGCTCTCATCATCAGCAGCAGGTTATGTGTATTGCCTTGGCCACCAGGGGCACTCGGTGTTGCTGCAACACTTTCACTGTCTTGAAATCTGGGCATAAAATATAAACACCCGTACAAAAAGCAAAGCCAGACACACCTTTAGTATATTTAAAAGATGTTTTAAGACATTGCTGGCTGAACCTTTTTTATTGCTTTTACTTTTTGACGTTGCATGGCACTGCGATCGCAGGTCATCGAAGGCCGCGTCTTTGGGCTCCAAAGGTGTCGGACGGGCGCCTTCGCCTACAAGGCCCTTAGCGGCAAAGACGCAACATTTGTGCCGTGTAGCTGCGCTCCTTGCGCCTTCGGATATAAGGACCCGATTCTCAAGACCCTTTGCGATGCCCGTGCGACAGGGGTATAAGCCCTGCAACAGTGCCTTTTATGGAACGATGCGCTCCGCTTATTAGGTGCGGTTAAGAACTGCCTCGAAGCTGGCGCAACGGTAGGCAAAATATGGAAGCTTCGTCGAGTGCTTAATTTTCTCACAGAGGCCAAAATATCTGGACCATGCCACCTAATTTCGTCCACACAGAACACCACCAAACGATGTATAGGAGACAATTGTTTTGGCGGCTTCTTTCAAACGAGCTCTAGGCGTTTCTTACTTTCCACTTCAATGGCCGCGGTGGTCTCGTCACCGTGGTCCTGTTCCACAAAACCGATGATTCAAACTTGCTTCCTTCCACTTTCATGTCATTTACTCAGTCCCCACGTGTAGGAGCCAGCCCAGCCATTATAACTCCTCAGTCTTCCCTCTCTCTTAACTTTTCTTATTTCCTTTTGTGCAGGATCAGTTGACGTTTCTTGCTGCGGTTATAAAGAGTCAGTTGATCTCGTAGCCGCTGCCCGCGTTATGGAATCACGACGCAGTTGCTCGCTTTATGCATAGAAAGTTCAGTGTAAGGTAAGGACAATGCAGCGAGCTATGGAAAGAAAAATTATAGGTGTAACGATAATAGACCAGAAGAGGAAAGGGAGGGTGAGGGAACAAACTCGGCTTAATGACATCCTAGTCGGCATCAAGAGCACCAAATAGGCTTAGGCAGGGCATGTGATGCGGAGGCAAGATAACCTGTGGTCCTTGATGGTAACGTAGTGGATTCCAAGAGAAGGCAAGCGTAGCGGAGGGCGGCAGAAAGTTAGGTGGGCAGATGAGATTAAGGAGTCTGCAGGGAAAAGGTGCCCGCTGCCGGAAAGGACAGGTTTAATTGGAGAGACATGAGAGAGGCCTTTGCTCTGCAACGTACGTTGTCGCGCTGATAATGATAAGGAATCATGGCGATGCTTATCTCCATCCCCCTTGTCGACAACAGAGACTGGGTGTTAAATTCTCGCACATATTCGTTTAAAAAATTGGTCTCATCTTACCTGCAATCTGAAGTAGGTCTTCCGAACGTGGCTTCGTGGTATTCGAAGTCATCATCGTCCCGTCCTTGTGAAAGAAAGCGCAAACAGAATTTAAGTAGCACTCAGTGACACTGCATATTCGCACATAAAATAAGTGCATTCAAGAAGACTTCACGTCTCTTTCCATCGACAGTAGAACGAACAAACGAAGTTGCCGCGACAAAGCAGTAGGTATACATCCATGAAATACGTTTGTAAGACTAAGAGTGATCAAAAGTGAGAAATTATCGGAAGCGGTTATTCAAAACGGTCGTGTATGCTTTAAGTTGAAGGAAAAAACGTTTAGAGTGCACAAACCATGCGAATACAACTATGGTTGCCGCTTCAAACACAAGATGAAAAACAAAAAAACGCCACTTTCCGCTTTGCTAAATGCCTCAGAATGAAGGCAGCCGTTCAGATTAACAAAAATGTGCAGGTAAAAGATAATTAAAAGCGATATATCCCGCAACGGTATCGCTGGACTGTAGCGTCTGTGTACATATAAAGAAAAGGGAACAAGATGTGAGCACATAACCAGTGGATACTCGATAAGCATAAAAGGAGAAGATTACTTTTCCTTTAAAATGCTCGTGAGACATTTTCAACTTCAGTGCACAAATGACATCAAAAGTCATTCATATGCGCAAAATGCCTGTCCCCTTTCATATCCTACATGTACTGTTCTTGACAAATCTCGCACAGCTGCATTGCGGCACAGACTTCTTGTACTGAAGCTTTGGCAGCAGTGACGAAGGCATGCGAGACGTAATCGCACTGGGCACACAGTAGCAGCGGCCACAGCCGCTGCTGATCTGCACGTGAATGCAAAACCGACGCACACACTTCCAATTTCCTGTGTGCTTAGTTTTTCGTGCCAGCATTTAGTGCGGTGACTGACATCTTTTTATTAGGATGTTGTTGCGAAATTTATTTAGTGACTGCACCAGCCAGAGGCAACTTTCATCACTGAAGTAGTTTACCATGGCATCATAGTAAAAGGAGACACAAACTGTGGTGTCGGGACTGTGAATTGATGGCTTCACATTTCTTGCGCATTGATACAAAGTGTGCACATATGCTGTACTAGAAATGCCAGCAATAAGAAATGCCAGCTTTGCGTTCGAATACCCTGATATCCGTTGAAGTTGTTTCCTGAATGCGGTAAATCAATTAGACATCATGCAAGAATGCCTGGGTTGGCCTGTAACCAGGAACATGAGTACGAAGTTGTTGGCATTCAGTTGTGCGCGTCAACAGTGAAAGATTCATTTACGTAACGCCGGTGCATAGAAAAAAAAATACTGATTATTCGCCGTTGCTGAAACTGGTTTCTTTCGAGCCCAAGCAGAATTGGAGCATCAGGACGCGTTGACGCGAGTCTGTACATTGTTGCAAACAGTGGCTGCAGTTACTCCAGACGTTCGCCAAATACGCGTTCGTGAGCCGACGTAGTACATCAGCACAAGGTGTTCCGCCTGCCTTTATTTGCGCCTGCACACTGCCGTTTAAGATATATGCACACCAACTAAATCAGAAACTGAAGTTCACACGCAATCAAAAATGGGAATCAAGCACTGTCCATTTGTATGCCGCGAATTCTTTCGCTCATATTGCTCGCTGTCTTTGAGCCCATGGAAAGTCACGCTAGTGCCCCCCGAGCCACAGGAACCTTTACTCTGCAGTAATAAAGAAGTTTCTGCCCTCACCCACTCACACTCTGCACGTGCAATGTGATCTCTTTACAGAGCACTAGCGAGAAAATGTAGAGCACCTTATGTACTTGTTGTACGTGACATTTGCGCCCGAACGCCATCCGGCAGAAGTTGCTTCAAGCACTTCCCCCAGCATAATAGTGTGTGCGGTAAAGCAGACCTTAGATGAGGCAGCAAGAAAAAACAAAGCTGAAGCGCATTTTGCAGCATCTCATCATGGATGCCAAGCAAGAGCATTACCAGTGCCACGACTCGAATCTACGGCGTCGTGCGGCTGTACGTCGATACCACGCCGATCGATCGTGGTAGCATGCTATCAGGCATCAGAACGGGTGCTGTTTTCAAAACTGTCCTAAAAAAAACTGCGGAGTGTCTTACTTCGCGCCAGTTATTCGTAAAATAAAGCATTGTTTTAATAGCTAGCCGAATCAGAACGGAGGGTAATCGAGTTGGTATTTGATAATTTCGAACATTCGTGCAGCCCTAATAATAAGGAGGAGACAAAGGTGCTGCGGCGTGGCAGCAGAGCTCTTGCCTGCATGGAGGGCGCACGACAGGCACCCCGAGAGGTGCGCCTTGAGGCCCGAGCTCCCCACCGACACGGGATCCGTGACCGGAGCGAAGCGGTACTCGAGGCTCTCGGCGTCCGTAGGGGCCACCAGCAGCTTGTCGGCGTCCACACCCAGATGTCGGAAGCCCAGGGCGCGCTCGGCAACCGCCATGCAGCACGCAGCCTGCTGCACCAGGCTGAGGCCCTGAACTGCGCTGCGAAGCTGCGAAAGACGGGAGACACGCACCACTGTATACCGGCAGCGTCAATTTAATCCCTAGCAGGGTAAAGGGATCTGGAGAAAGACAAAATAATCTCGCGGGAAGAAAATTCAGGGAAGTCCAATAACGTTCGCACGCACCATTTTCAGGCTATCTAATTGAAATTCAAGTGCTCCAGAATTCGGTCTCCCAAAAGGAATACCCCATTTTGCTGCTCCCGTTGCAATTTTGCTGCTCCCGTTGCACTTGCTCCCGTTGCTCCCGTTGCATTTTTCTGCTCCCGTTAGCGTTTCACTTGACGCTGATTGTACAGGCGCCCGCAGACTTAACTCGACTCCTCGAGGATGTCGTGGCTTGCACTGACATCAGCGCCGCGGTGCGCCAGCCGCTGAATACGCGACAATGCTGTACATTGTGCTTAGGACGGCTGAAGTCAGCTGACGCTGTGCAGCTGCCTTAGAATAGGTTTTGGACCAGCGGCACACACTGCGCGGCGCTAATGTCATTGCGAGCCATGCGCTTGATTGTTCGTCTCAAGTACGCGGGTTGCTGCACATGTGGAGCGGTAAAGACTCAACGTTGTTCGCATCTGTGAACTGCCGGAACTCGATGTCAATTCAAAGGCCGCTAACTTTGTCCTCAGCTCCGGTCATGGCAGTACTGATATATGCCCGAAAGTAGAATTGCGCATACGTCGCGGTCGGGATATGCGGCCGCGTTTCGTTGGAGGCAAAACGCAAAAAGCGCCCGTGTGCTGTGCGATATCAGTGCACGTTAAATGATTTCAGGTGGTCTCTGAGTTTTTAGGTAAGTTTTTAGTAAGCATGTACTAAGAGGAAGGCATGTCAGAGTACTTAATATGTTGCCTAGATGCGATAATATGCGATAAGATGCGAATTCAGATGCTGGTATTTCAAAATACTAGCATCTGATTTGATGCTGATTTATTTCGATTTGATCTGATCTGATGTGTATTTGATGTGAAATACAGTATTAGACATCAAATGCGCCTGGCTCCCACTGCGTTCCGGGTGGAGCTTATAGGAGGCCATTTTTCTACCTCGTTATAGTGGACATCTCCCTATAGTTCTAGATTTATACTTCATATGTCTGCCTATAATCAATCAATAAATCAATCACTTGATTTTATTTTTCCAGGAAACAAACTAGATGGTCTCCAAGGCTAAATGCTGCGCAAGAAGATGGACTAACTAGCAAGAGACCACAGCATGAAAGTAGCAGTCAGATGGAAGGTACAGATACAACATATAGCATCAATAATCATCAAATATCAACTTCACAAACCGTTCAAAAAATTAATTTTATCATTGAACCTCGCAAAGGAGAATGACCAAAAATCTAGAAATCGCATCCTAATAAGCAAACACACACATGATAGTAAATTGTTTATTACAGTTCCACAAACAGACTGAGTTCTCGGCGAATATGTTGGGTAATACTATAAACGTTGAACATAGCTCACCGTCATCTTTTAGAGCGGCTTGCCGGCGTAGCACAATTGAAAGACGATGAAATGTCGAGTCAGGCGACAGTGGTTTGTACCTAAAGCAGGAACAGAGGAAAGAAGAGGACGGTAAAAGGACCCATGCTGAAACCTGCTTTGACGATCTTCCGCCTCAAGTACACCTTCTACTCGTACTATTACTCACTATATTTCTATAGTGGCAATCTGAGGCTCATCTATTACAACTGTTAAGCGAAGTTTAAACAAAAGTGCACTGCCAGTGGTCAAGGCGGCTGCTGAGCAGGAAACCGCGGGACGCACTCCCACCGTGGGGGCAGCATTTCGACGGGGATGAAATGCACAAGAGCCCTTGTCAGCGCCAAGGTGGCAAATATGTAATCCTGAATCTTCCACTAAGGCTGCCGCTTTCTGCTTTCGCTAATTTCTTCCCTTTCCTCACTGCGAAGTTTAGTTCCCCACGAAAAATTGAAAAATTCATCACTTTTTTGCTCTTTAACGCACACTGACCTCGACTTGAACCGCTTTGTCGTATTCCTATCAGGCTGTATGAATGCTTTATCGTGCGCAGATCGAAAACTATGCAATGAAAACTTTCTCGCGATGATATTATGTACTCTTTCGTCGGCTTATGGGCGCGATAAAACCAAAGGCAGGGCGTTCTCACAGGCCATCTCGGAAGCCAGGCTGTCGGCCAGGGACTCGGTCGAGCTACGCCTCTGGTCATTGCGCAGGAGCCACTCTGATGAAGGTGTCGAACACGCAGGCAATCCTGCGCATGACAGGGCGCTATCGTTGAGTAAAGGTATCGCACCATGGAAACCAAGAGTGTTGCACTACATGCCATGGCAGCTGCTCACTTATTCTTGTTTGTGGTTGAATTACTGTGGCTTTCGGCTGCTCAGTTGAAGTGCAAAGGTACGGTAACCACAGTGGAGACGAAATTTAGATAGAGACGCCCTCAAATACGGCGTCCCTCATAGCCGGTGGCTCTTTATATTCTCGTCTCGTCTCCAGGAAGCGGCATGCCGGCTCGTTGTTTGTCATTACGTATCTCCGATTAGCTCCCATTAATGAAAGGAAAAAAAATCTGCGATACCTGCAACCAGCTTAGCGGGTTAAAATGCTGCAGCTAAGCGGAAACAATAGTGGTGATAGTTCTAGCTGCGATGAGCAGAGGACATCCAGATTTTAAATTTTTTTACTTAAACATTCTGACCTGTCTGTGGTGGATTTTAAGCATTGTGTGGAATTCCAGGCGAACGAATTTAATCCCAAGCTATAGAAATTCGTGAACACGTAGTAATTCAATTACGTTCTGCCCCAGCCTGTAAAAAAAAGGTACAAAGTGTCGGACCTTTCGACTTCGATGAAGATGGGCGTCTTGTAGCGCATTCCATGCCTCAAGGTGTTCAGCTTGCTGAAAAGTGAAGAATAAAGGGCCCCATGCCCCTGAGTTAGATATCTGCCCTTACAACCGGTCAGCTCGTAACTGTACAACACCGCATCCTGGCTTCTCTTCCTGGACGGTTGAGAACGCGAGTATATTCACCTGACGACGTCTGTACGAACCCATTTACATGCCGGACAGAGTTCGCGGTATTGTTACCGCTCTTGTGTAATACGCAAAAAGACTATAATGTGTCGCGCTCTGTCAGAGTCGCATGGTAAAAGCGTGAATGCCCCATTGCCCTTGCAAGAAGCTAGCTAGCAGCGCTATAGATCGAGCACTCTGCCATACCAGCAATTATAAACAGTATAGCTTAATTAAAAAAGAGAATTACATATTCAAAGTCGAGCATTCCTCTACTATAAATTCCTACATATTTTCAGTATTGCGGACAGTGAGGAAACCGGATGGTTGTAAAAGTCAGTTCAATAAATTTTTGAAAATCAGGAATCCCCCTCAAGCTTTTGCTGCGCACCGCTGCAAGTTTAACCTCCTGGGGAAGCAAGACACACCACTCGGAATTCTGTTGCAACGCGCGCGGCTTTTACGTTCGTAAAGCAGTCATTTTTTTGGTTTCTAACAAATATAGATTTCTCTTCTAAGAGTCATGAAAGATACATTGCTGCGATCTCTGCAGGTGAATTGTAAAGCAAGCGGGTAATATGTCCATGACAGAATAGAGAAGTAAACACGAATAATCAGAGATAAGCAAGTTAATTTATCCGTTGTTTCTTTTTTACTTTAGGAAGCAAATTTCATTGATAAACAAAGAAAGCAAACACCAAAAATGAGCTTATTTTTGAAGAATTGTGAATCGGGATAGTTGTCAGAGATTTAAACAGTTATATTATGCATAGGAAGCTAATTCATAACAAACTGAAACGCGTTACTTGCACCGAGACAAGTATATTTCATTTTCAACCTAGAAAGGTGCGTTCTGATATGCAAGTCAAGAAATACCATCATGTATTATCTTCAACCTTCGACCAGCAGTGTTCTGTTCCAAGCCTCTGAAACATTGCAGGCCGCTTAGGACTGCATGTGCGAAGTCAATCTCAGAATGACCTACAGCATGCTATTGGCGACGGTAGCTCGAAATGTAACACATATCAACTGAATGCGCGGCAACGCATGTAGAAAAAGGTTCTCTTTCTCGGCCGCGATCTAGATGCACCAATACTGCCCACCACAAATACGCCATTCCTTCGTGAAGGAGGCTTCGACCGTATCTTGCTCGTTGCAAGTCATACTCAGCGCAGCTGTACTTGATAATCCACGGCTTAGGGACCAGCAGCATAAGCAAGCAAGTGGACTCTAGCCACTACTGCCATGTTCATCAGCATGTGGCAAAGCTCACAGGTAGCACTCGATGGCGGCGGTGATGACCTCGACGCGCTGCTCCGAGAAGTGTCCCAGCACAGGCATCACCTTGAACACGGTGCGGTTGAGCAGAGAGGACACCAGGAACACCTCGCTGTGGCGCCCGTGGGTGAGCCACTCGGAGCGACTTCACTCCCTGCAGCGCCACCGTGTTGCATGGAATGGAGAATGAAAGAGCCCACTTCAGATGACCACTCTGCTCGCTTCCATTTGTCTAAGCTTAAGCCCAAAAAGAATATTGAGCCAGGCTATTTGCTGCGCGACTGGCAAATAAAACACTGCGCTAAACGGGGCAAAGTACTACGGCGCTTCCGTCTATGCCCTTTTCTAATACGTCCAGATTTGCCGCGCCACTCGAATAAATAACCCTAAAGAAATGAGCAGGAAAGTAGCGATAGTTTGGATAACAATGCTGAACTGCCGTTTGGCAATCTTTTCACTGGAAACCGGAGACAGATGGTCATTTTCTCAACACTCCCTGTTCCCTTTGTATACAATGCACGCTTCCTTCGTGATGCTTTATTTATTTGTCTTTTAAGGTGAAGACAAGCATTTCCGAAAAATTTGCTGGGCCAATAGGTGCCGTGTAAAAATTCACTTTTGGAGCAACCACATAAAGATCAAACTCGGATATAGACGATCAGTCAACAGTCCAGTGGCGATCAACATTCAACCGCCGGCATTTAAGAGACCAGCAAACAAAATACCCGTTTCCAAAAAGTAAGAAACGCTGATTAGAGAGTAGGAAATTGCTAACCAATCAGATTTCTAATGGTCCTGCATTCCATACTTTAGCCTGGTAATATTGAATAAGACGCTGTCCTTAAACGTGTCGGACTACAGGGAAATTAAAATGAATATTATTTGTATTTCTATTATTAATGTTAGCCAATACAAAAACATTAATTAAAAGCGAGTTGTTATTCCCTGTGGCGGTATTTACATCCATTGCGAATTTCATAACAAAGGAATTGGCGAAATCAGTAACCTATTGAACAAAGGGGCTCTGGACTGATGCCTCTTTGAGCATGTTGTGATACGCACTGCGCTTTGTTAATATGCGCAGTGCCCTTTTATGCAAAACGATAGATTAACTAGGACCTCTATGATCCCCGCGCAGTGCCGCGCATGGCGTCATAACTTAGCTATGTGTGTCACTGCGCATGCGCTATGCACTTAGGGGCTACGCCACGGCGGAGGATATACGCCGCGAAGCGGCCGCTGTCCTTAGGAGAAGGCGCAATGGAATAATTGGATTAACGTAGGACCTCTATGTATTTGCCCAGTACTCGTTTCCTTTAGTTTTTCTAGCGAAAGCTACAGTATGCTAGTCAGTAGCGCATTTCAGACGGTCCGCGCAAGTCACTTCTGAGCATGCGCCGTAACTATGGCAAGCAGTTGTGCAGAGTCGCAGGTGTTCGCCGCGCGCCGTCGCCTCGTTGGTCTTCGCGCAGCGCCGCCTGTGACGTCATCACTTATCTATGTACCTCAGTGCGCATGCGTGATTTAGCCTATTGTGTTTACATGATTCACACTAAGGCATATGTGGTACCACTTGACGTGTCAGCCAGCCTTTGGCAGGGCGGCTGTTCGCCGACTCACGAGTTAGGCAAGATGTCGGCAAATGTGACGGGCGCGTCCTGGTTGCACATGTCCAGGAGACGGTTGGGGAACACGGTGATGGGCTGTGTAGGAGAAAAACAATGTCAGGCGGCTGTCTGCAATTAAAGCAGCCAGTTGCGTGGGCGGCTCGCGCTGATTATGATACAAAGTTCTTTTCCCCTTTTAGATCCAAGAAACGGAGAAAAATACCCGAGCTTTCCATAGCACGCAGCGTTAATGTATCAAAGGCCGATTTTGGCCTATCGTTTAATCGTACGGATTCTAACCTTCTTAGATTATCTGCCCCTCTGCAGTGCTTGCGCAGGCGCTATAAACACATCATGTATAGTTACATGCTTGAAGTAACACATACCCTGATTAGCGGACAAAAAGAATAAAATATAATAGTGCCCCGTCTGTTTACTAACACATACCTTATGTTTGGGAACCCAAAAGTAAATCAAATTAATTTTGGCCGACCGCGTCAAAGGCACAACGCGCCAGATCTGTAAACACGGAGTTAGTTTGGGAAGAAAAAATAAATTAAATTAAAGCGTCCCGCCCGCACCCTGATTAGGCACAACGGTCTGAACTCTGTAACAGTGGTGATAGTACTCAGAATTGAGCTTTTGAAATTTATAAGAAGCGTACAATTATTCACATCTTTAAAACGCTATGTATCGTGAAGCCGAAAAGTCCAATGCAAGGATCCCGACTTCACATTAGCAAAAAAAGTAATTAGGCTACTACATTTGACAGTACAGTAAATATTCACTTATCTCTGAAAATGCGCCCATTAAAGAGCAACTGCATAACTTTTAGAAATCGACGAGCTTAAAAGATTCGAATGTCTGAAACTTGCAGGTGAAGCATGCCAAGTACTTTAGGGCTAGCATTTGAAATGGCGACGCAATGCTCGATTAAAATCGCGACGACCTTCAACTTCTCCTCAGCACACAGCACTGAGTGCGGAACACATGATGACGTCATCGAGAGTACCAGTACATTTCTAATGTGGTTTATGGTTTATGGGGGTTTAACGTCCCAAAGCGACTCAGGCTATGATGGACGCCGTATTGAAGGGATCCGGAAATTTCGACCACCTGGGGTTCTTTAACGTGCACGGACATCGCACAGTACACGGGCCTCTAGAATTTCGCCTCCATCGAAATTCGACCGCCGCGACCGGGATCGAGCCCCCGTATTTCGGGCCAGCAGCCGAGCGCTACAGCCACTCAGCCGCCACGGCGGCTTCATTTCTAATGCATACATTTTTGCTTTGAAGCAAAAAAGCAGCGCCATCGAAGACAATGCCCGCTCAGCGCGGTTCGGTGGCATCTCAGAGGCACTGTAGGGCGCGGTTGACAACAGCGGAAATTTGATATCTGACCTTCTGTGACGTCACGCCAATCTTCTGCGCACTGTGCTATGAGGAGAGGCCAAAAACCTAATGGCCGATTACATTGTTGTTTTATACGATATCGAAACAACTCTTGGCATGCTTTACCTACAGCCTATTTACCAGAGCACGAAATAAATTTGAGCGCAGCCGTTTTGAAAGCGCTGTGGACCCATCCGTTGAACGCGAACCTCCGGGTTGCCACGCGAGGACAAAACACACCGCGCACACCAGGGCAGCGGCTGAACGGCTCTATGTGAACGCTGCATGACTTCGTAATTGACGACATAATTTACAGCGGTTCATTTTATTATCCTGCGACTTTCAGCGAGGCCGCTGCGTCCACCTGGCGGTAAGTTTTGCAGGCCCCTGGTCCACGACCGGGGCAAATGCCTCCGGTGGGAGTGAGAACTTCGCATAAAATTTTCTCAAGCCATGTTTTGATAGAAGACCGCGAAACGATGGGGCGTCCTTCATAGCCCGAGTCTTTTTGGGACGTTAAACTCTCTAGGACCAAACCGAACGATGAGGCAGGGTTGAGTAACGCATCGAGCACTGCTACGAACTCTTTATCAGCATGCCTGCCCTTTGCGCGACAATTCGGGAATACGTGTACAGGTAGCAGGTCTGATGTGGTTTTGTCAAGTCACTCTCTCGAACCCTCCGAGGCTGGCACTTGCTGCAAGCTAAGAATTACGAGCGTGCGTAGCCGCGATATTCCGAAATCCGGAGTATGCGATAATTCGGGGAACCTTGACGAAGCGTTACCCACCTAATAGGACTTGAGCACTCGGGCTACAAATGCGATCCGATTCCAAAAACCAAAATATGCTCATGGAGGACCGCCCACAACCTAGCTGCTGCTTTTCCCCTGGCTGTTAATACATGCATAGACAACGCAGTGGTGCCTATATGACTTCTTTTACTTCCAGGGGGATGACGCGGGCATGTTTAAACACTCTGAGAGGTTACAAAGCTCGCTTGTTGTGCATGGCGGAAATGCACTATGTACCATTTTGGCAGCCCGGTGGAAGATGGCGCCTGTTGCGTGGGTTTGATAGCGCGCGCGATGCCGTAGTGGTGCGAGAGTATCGTATTCTGGTCTATATAGTTTTGAATCTTTGAATACCGTGGCATTCTCAATAAGTGGTGCAGTGGCCCTTTAAGGTACGTGCACGTAAAAGTTACAAAATTAAAGGAAAGCTACGGGCGACATCGCGTTTCTATTGGTGGTATAACCACAATGACTGTTCCGCACCGCGTATGCTGGAAGCGGTGATCGAGTAGGCCTTGCGACTGGTGCTCACGGGCCAGGCACCTGGGCAGGCACATCGATGCAAACTTAGGCAACAGCCCGCGACATGTCAACTGCTGGATAGGCGCGTTCTTAAAAGCGCCGTCTAAAAGATTTTATAAGAATTATACAGTGTGGCTCACTAAGGGTAAAAAGTCAGCCGAAGGCATTAAAACAATCATGTTCTAATCATTGATAACACCACATATTAAGCTTGCTTCAAGAAATGTTGCGTTAAATCACGCGTGGCAAACTCATCTCGCCACTCAACAACCGGCCAGTATTTGCTTCATTCAGTTGCATGCCAGACATGGAGGTTTCGGGCTATTTGATGTAGCAGCGATCGCTTGGGCCGGGTGTAGTTGCTTCGATGCAGCTCTTGTTCTACTTTTTTTTTGGTTGGGGGGGGGGGGGGGTGGAGGATATTAGGTGTATCCGTCGACTGTGCACTCCTGACAATGGTGTACTACGGATTGAGAACAAAAGACGCTACTGGCGTAGCGCTTCCGAAGCAAGGGTTGAAAATTTAGGGTCTTCGCCGCGTGTTTTACGGCTGCTGCTTTAAACAATCAGATTAAAATTACAGGGATAATTATCATACAACAGGGCGCTGAGTTTGAAACAAGCTTGTAGTTTGCGACCAGCTATCACCTTCACAGCATTTAGCAACAGTGACTGCAACAAACATGCACAGAACAAAAATGTCCTAACATCTCATTTAGTTACGGCAGGCAGTTTGCTACGCCAATAATGTGGAATTTACCTGCAAAAAGACAAGTCTCTGCATTGAACACCAGCATTATAGGCCTTAGTTAATGTACTCATACCTTTCTCTCCCCTTCCTGTCTACATCTTTACCTCTTTCATCCCCTCTCTTGCTCCCATCCTTCGTACCCTCCCCCTTGCCCAACGTAAACCCCATTCTGCCTTCCGGTAGGTGTCACGCGGCCGCGCTGCATCGTTCACCTCTCTCTACTCCCCAAGGAGGGTCCTGCAATGGTTGCCTCGCTGCCTCCTTCATGGATCCTCGAGGCTCCTGTGGCTGCGCTAGACCCATCACCAACTCCTCGCAGCTGAAGCCCACGCCAGCGAAAGCCATACCTACATCCTCTGGATGCCTTGTCACTCGAGCTTCTAACCATTGCACTTGGCCCCCAGTTTTTTACTCTCCTCTTTCTCTCAGAGTATAAAACCAATTACTAAACACAATCCGCTCTCCACCGCACACATAACCGCGCCCTATCGCTTGCACTTCACAGGAGGTCAAACCACGGGTGGCCTTCGCCCTAAAGCCTTCCAAAGCATTCCTCCTTTGGGTCCCTGGTCGTACAGAGGTTGACGGCAATGAGCTGGCGCGTCAACTCGTCCGCGACGGGCACCATTGGTCCGCTCCCAAGTGCTCGGAACTCAGTGGGAGATTCTACCTGCGCAGCACTTTCCGAGTGGTCTACCTCCAGCTCCGTCTCGACAAACGCCTCTGCCGACCCCGTCATCAATCACTCACTGCGCTGCAGGTTCGATCTCTTAAGCACATCCAAATGAATGCACTCTTACAATCTCCCGCCTCTTTCTCTATCGTTAACGATTCGACCCCTCCTGTCCCAACTTCCCTCTGCCTTGTGCGCACTTATCCCACTGCCTCTCCACTTCCCTTTCTGCTAAGGAGTGGGGTTTCTCTCCCCCACTCCCTTTTCCATTCCATCGCCACCTTGCTCGACTTGCTGGGCGCTGAAGAGAAAGAGTGAGTGGGAGCCCAGGTGATCAGAACGCTCGGCTTGTGATTTCTGGCTCAATGACTGTTTTTACTTATACCTTTCAACATCTAATCTGCAAAAAAAGAGGAAATGGGCCAAACTTAAGATCAGTGCTGAGGCGCACGTCTACGGCCTGCCAGGCACTTCACAAAATACCTCATTCCTTGGACGCAAGCGTTACACGAGATGCCATAAAAAATGATGTCATAATGGGACATATAAGAGAGTTCCTTTTTGTTTTACTGTCTATAGAAGGATACGGGGAACAGATGGCATTACAAAATAATTAGTTTGGAAACACATGGCGGTGTGGCCGACAGAGTCGATGCAATGACTCCACTACCCGAGTAGAGTCTGCATTGGGCGCCTGCACTCCCTAAGCCAATGAAAGAAATTCCGCATGTATTTAGTGTGGTGAGAGCTGAACATTGTTCCCTATTCAACGTGCGCAATTCGAGCAGAACTGCGACAAGTTTCGTATATACAATTTTTCCAGCCCTCTTACCAAATTGAAGCATTATCTGCTAAACACTCTCTGCTTTATTAGAAGCTATTAAGCATTTTGGAATAATGCCAGAGCTTCAGTAATCCCGTGCACAGAGATCTATACTGAAATTAAAACCTTTGCAACCAATTATCGCATACTTGTATTTCGTGAAAACGTTTCCGCACGAATAGACGACCCAGACAGCAACAAAGACCAACTAAGATGTTGCCTCCGCTTTGGCAAACTTACTCTGAGCATCTTTGCGATATTCAGTTCACTGAAAAACAAAGCTTTAAAAGATGAGCTTACGCAAATTACCCATATTCGCAATCAGCGCATGCCTACCGAGGCTAAAAACGCATATCTCTTGTGTGATTTATCGTACGCGTCACCCTGCTTTAACCTTCACCGTGAAACTCAATTCACATCACTTAACCGCGGCAACACTGCCCCAGGAGTGGAATGAGGACTCCCAGGGGTCTGTGAACGTAATGTACTGAATGGCAAGTTCAGCACATGCGCACATTAACCCAATAATGCAATCTGTCATACCGTTAAGGCAGAGATTAAGTGTTTCCTGCAGTCTTTTTTTAAGCAGTAAAGTTTCCCCTTGGGTTTTTCATTCTCTGTGTGCAAAGGTCCTGGTGTGCACTTGTGGAAGCGTAAGTTAAGAAGATCCATGTGGAAGTAGAAGACTAAGAATTTGATGTAAAAGAACTCTAGACTCAGAGGTAGAAGTACAGGACCAAAAAAGGTGTAAATGTAGTGTGCATGCTTGCATTGACCAGAGTGCAGTGAACTTATAGGAAACAATTGGCATTATCTGCCAACTAGGAACACTCAAAAACCTATCATCTTCGCGATTTTTCCCACAGAACAGGCCAAGGTTCTGTGGACAGTGATCGAGCGAGGAGGTTTGCTGCAGCCCGTTCCTCCCGGAGTCATTCGCGTACAAGACTCAGCAGTGTTACAAGCTGAAGGATCAACCCTGAAATCCTGGGAAAAATCGGAGGCAGCTCGTGGAGTGCACAGACCTGTTTGAAGGTTTTCGTTCATGCTAATGGCTGCCTTGAGCTTCAGTTGTGCACAGGTTCAGCAAGGCGCCATTTCTGTCACAGAGAGATATTTCTTCACCGAGAAAGAAAGGTAAAAGTGTCTTCTGCGAGTTCATGTCTGTTGCAAACATTAGGCACTGGCGTCCTGTTATGAGCACGCGCTGTCAGTCGAGCCGGGATGGGTCAAACACAGCTATTTCGTATTACTGGCTATATTGAACCGACAGGACATCACCGTTGAAAAACTTGTATGCGGGTGTTGGTGAGTCACTCTCTATATCAAACTCAAATTTCGCTGGTAATTCTATGCATCGAACGGCACGCTGCACACCCTGCAAGGGGCGCTTCTCCTAACTGCCCTCTTCAATAACTTCTTTTTGCGCGCGGCTACGAGTCGGGTACGCGGCCTTCTCCATAGGCTGGCAGCGCTAGCGCTGTGAAAGCACGTGACGAGGGGAACGTGGTGTCTGATTGGCGGTGGCCTTCGGTCTCTTATGCTCAGTTTTCTAGGCCTCATGCTCCTCATGTGGTGAAACTAACCTCCCTAATTAAAGCCTAGCGGCGGCCCTCGAGTGGTAGGCTTCCCTGCCGAAGGGATTGCGGAAATCGACTGCAGCTTAACTTTAATGAGCGATTGCTCTATTTCAAAAGTACTGGCAACATGTTTTGATATGTTATGATAGCCAGTAGATAGTAGCAAAGCACCGTCCGCTGCAGCTTCGATGCGCAGCAGCTTAGACCGAGTAACGAATAGCGAATGGTGGATTGGCGGCACGTCGCCGGGTACGTCAGGTAGCGCGTCATTAGCATGGATGCGTGTGTTTCTTGTAGGTTATAAATAAACCTCTCTATTGCCATTTTATGTATTGAAATATTGATATATCAAAATATGTTGTGGTCCTCTTCGAGATCGATATATACGGGTTGAACTGGTCTGTGCATTGGCCCGTTTTAAACATATTTTCGTTTTCCTGGCTAGCAAAGGTGGATAAGCTCAATCCTTGGACAGTACAAAAAGATCAGGGCTAAGAGAGCTAAAGGACGACCACGCGGCGCGGAAGCTCCCAAGGAATTTAGAAAAATTGCATTGTAAGTTTCTAAAAGGCCACAAAAGGTCCCTCACGTCCGGACGCTACTGACGCGTCACATGGCGGCTAGAAAATGCTGTTTCATGCATATTCACCCAGCATGATCACGGATAACTTGCCAAGACAACGCTGCGCGGCCTTTATCATGCACAAATTCGACGGTGGGTTGAAAACAAGAAAGCCGCTTACCTCTGCTCGGCAAAGATGAAAAATAGAGTTAATTCATCACGCTTTATGAAACATGCAACAATCTTAATTTTGCCATTGATTAAAATATTTCTCATGACACTGCATTCGTCATATTATTTCTCTTATTCATTTCTCTTCGAAGTAGATTGAATTGTCTCACAAAATCAGGCTTGCTCTAATATTCTATTTTTTCTCTTTGCGTACAATTTCGTCACCGCCTTATCGTTTGCCAGCGTACCGTCGCGAGCATGCGCACGTAACAGTAATCGCTCCCCTGAGCGTGTGCTTGTGTGAAAAACATTCAATGAAGATTAAATGAAGGTTCTTGTGTGGGCCCTGATTCCAGGAGCCCATTGACTTTTGCCGCCGCTCATGCTCGGTTCACCAGCCAATGGTGGTCTTCTTGGTGAGAGCTGGACAGCGCGGCCTTCCTATCCTGATTTTTTCGCTGTACACTTTCCTTTTTAATTTCAGGTGTTGGATTAATTACCAAAGTCTGAATAACTGTTCTGAATAATTATGTTTGTGCGATAGTTGGGGAACCTGGGGAAATAGCGCGATGGGCAGCGGCGTGAGCCCCTTCGTTTCCAACATCCGCACAAAGGTCTTTATTGCTATGAACTCAAAGTCTTCGTCTTATCCCTTTTGGAGCTCATTACATCGCCTTATTTTGTGCGCAACACTTATTGCGGCCATTCCTCGCATTTGGCATTGTGTGTTTGTCTGTTGGTCTGTTTTTATCTCTGTCTGCGCGTAAGAAGCCGGTTTTGTGGTGGATGCTCAGATGCCCACATGGCCACGGGGTGATGGGCAACCTGCCCATCGTGTCAGGCAGCAGTCCATTTAATCGTGAGAGGCTTCTCGGGAAAAGCAACCTGAGTCGCAACCCAACCCAAGCACCCCAATTCCTACCGGTGGCAACACCTGCCATAGCACCTGCCTTGTGTCACTGCGTCACTGCTCAGCTGTCCAGAGTTCTTTCTAAGCCACTGAGCGGTGCGGACGTGTCCTCGAACGCTCCAGCTTTGCAGCCGTTTTCGGCGCTACGCGTCATTGCGATTCACTCGTGTGCTACATCGCCAGATTCGACAAGGTGAGACGCATCGACCGATGCGAAATTTGCCCTAGTGGGCCACCATCCGGCCGAATTTCGGGCAGTTCTGACTTCAACGCGTGCGAGAACGGGTTAGGCGTAACCCTGACATCGGACACCGGAGGCCCGCCGTCGTGCTCGCGGGCCCCCACAACTGTTGCCATGGAGGTATACGCCGTGGAAGGCGAGACGATCACCCCCGCAGCCCTCTCCGAGGAAGGATGGAGTACCATCAGCGGAAAATATGAAGGAGCACGCCAAACCAGGATCCGGGAAAGAGCGGAGCAGCTTGGCCTAACGCAGCAGCACGCCGGATCGACCAACGCCGGACGCGCCCGAAACACAGGCAAGTCCTCAGTAGTGACCGATCATAAAAAGTCGTCAACTAGACGTAGGAGGCCACCACTCCCATGCCTACCGGAATATGACCGCAAGGTCGTAGTCAGGCCGAGGAAATAACCCTTCGCACCACTACCCCGGGGCAGTTGCTCAAAGCGATCTGCCAGCAGCTCAACCTCCCGCCTCAAGAAATATTCACGAGAGACAGGTTGCGGATCAACCCATACAGCTGCTATAAGTCACCCCTCGAACATAGGTCGGGCTTCCGTCATTAAGGCACTGGAGGTCATGGTCAGAGGCGAAGGACACAAGTGGAGAGCATAGCCAAAACCACGTTTGGAAGAGAAACCTCTGTAGAGAAAGGAAAACGAGAAGAACGCGCGACACAAAGAAAACCCAGAGTCGCGTGCGAAAGAGAGTCAAAAGCCCGACCGGAATTTGAGGGAAACAGTCCCGTCCCGAGCCCACTGTGTAGGCCGAATCTGGAAGTATATGCGCAAGCATGCCTCCAACTTGAATACTCCCTTTTTGTGTTGTGTTAATGTATTGCAGTGTGACAGCTTGTGTTGAACTTTGTCAATTGTCAAGTTCTGTGTGCGTGCAGACATCTTTGCATTGATGTGTGTATTTTGGCATTCGCAATTGAGTCTGTGAGCGCAAGCATGTGCGCGCGAATTTTTTGTTTTGTAAATATTGTTGCACAATATTCATAAAAGAAAGGGCAGCGTCACAAAATTCGGCGCATATTACAAAGAAAGGGCGTAGTGCGTAAGCAATCGCGCTCGCGCGCTGTAAAATAAAACAAAACAACAGCGGGGAAGGACCCCCGGAGAGCGCGTAACTTTGCGGGTGCTGCTACCCTTTCCACTCAGCTCCCCTGTGCGGCGCCAAAGTAAACATAGCCACGCGCGGCGTCGATTTCTGTAGAATGTCTGAGAAGCTTCTACTCATCGTCGACGGAGAGAGCGTGGCCTTGACAGCGCTAAAGTGATACCCTCTCCCCTTCTATCTGGCGCCGATGACTTCGGGCGGCGAGAATGACCCGGATTTTTCTTGAAGGCGGTTTCCGCGCTCGACCAATAGGGTCGCGCGCGTGGCGCGAGAAGGAGAAGGAAATTGTGCACTTGATACAGCGTGTAAGCGCGCGCCTGCCTTGGCGCGAAGAACGAACAGACGCGGACCGCGTCTATAAATAAGGGGCTTTAACCGCTGTCTGTCAGCCCGAGCCGCTGTTTAAGCTTTCGAGAAGAGCGCCCGCTCGACTCCCGGGAGAACACCACTCGCCCAGCCACGGACCAGCGAGGCAACGAGCGCCAGTCTGCGGATAGCACCCGTCGTGCTCCTCAGGCCGTCGGACTGTCGCAGTGCCCGGTGAACCAATTATGTTTTGTTTCATTGTCTCTTTCGGTGTTAGTACACTTTAGATGCAAAGATTCTGTTGAATTGTAATCTCTCTCAAGTGTTACTTTGCACCAGTTGCATTGTATTTGTAAATAACTTTGTAAGCGCTCGTACGAGTGTTTGCGAAATCCTCTGTATCGTCTTTTCGCTGTATAAACTTTGTTTTGTTTTGTGAGAGCGACTACGGCTGTGTCCCTCATGTTTGTGATGAAGACATTAGTTATACGATCCACACCGACTGTCCGTTTGCGTGACGAGCTTCCAGCCGCTCTGACTTCTTCAACCGTGCATGATGGTCTCGTCTAACCCTATGTTTGGAGTTTCCGTGTATTTTCTTCATATGGAGGTACAGGGATAAAGTCGCCGTAACATTTGATGTATAGAGCCTTAATGATGCCTTCGTATGTGCCTGGGAAGGTGCACATTAACCTTTCAAGAGACTTTGAGCCTTCGCGTCTGGTTTTGTATAGGTATCTAATTGTCGTTAAGATTCGCAACGTGTTGGTTGTGACCAGGGTCCTGTCCAAGGAGTCTCAGAATTTCTCTCAATTTGCGGTCGCTAGTTTGCTCGCGTGCTCCTCGGCTTTATGGGTAATCTTCAATTCTGAGTTCAGGTTTCCGGATGTGATTTTGTTTCTTCCATTGTTTCGTAATGCTCCATCTAGCTCCTCACAGGTGGAGTAATGTGGGTCTTCTTCACGGATCTGTAGAGATCTCGTTTGTTTTTGTAATTTTTTCAATGAATTTCTGTTTCTGGTTGTGGATCTCATTGCACCGTTTGTCTAAGTCGATAATTTAGTTGGAAGTGGAATTTTGTGCTTCTCGAAACCCATGCCATTCTGTTATTTTTGCCATTCCAATCTGGCGACGTATCTTCTCAGTTTCGATGATACTCACGACAAAGTAATTACTACATAGATTGTTGAGTGTACTTGTCTATTCTCAGCTACCGCAGCGCTTGACTCTCGTCAGATCCATTGCGGTGTCTGTAGTTATGCTATTACCCTTCCGTGTAGGCGTGGCTGTGTCCGTTATTAGCGGTGGGTCAAGTTGGTCTAGACATATGCACCTTCAATTCTATGCCTTTCCAGACTCTTTACCGCTTCTCTTAAGGCGCGGTTGAGGGGTCCACCGTGATACGATGGTTAGTCCCCCATTTCTTCTCGTTAAAAAAAACAATTTTGGAATCAAAATTCTGAGACAACAGTTTGTCGTACAGCGTTCGGGTGGTGTCAAACGCGCGTGAATGTGTGTGGGTAGGTGTCAATTCACGCAGAGACAGCAATGCTTTCGCTCTCCCACACGTAAACAGTCTTAAGTGTGTCTGACATTTTTTTTTGTTTGAGTCCCAGGCTCCTTTACCTTCAGTCTCGTTTCCTCCGAAAGTACGGTTCAACATTTTTTATTACTTAATACAAAATTTTCGGCGTTTCTCTTTAATTACATACTTTTACAGGGTGTTTCTTCCGTGCTTGGTGGCCAGAAGCGCGCAAGAATCGCAAGCTGCAAGGGAAGTGGCTGTATTTCATACGGCTGGCGAATACGTGTGCTGGACTTTGGGGAGTTTACCAGCCTGTGCCAGGTGTCACTTAGGTGGCACTTCGCCCACAAAACGCGGGTTCGGGCACGATGAGGGCTCAGCCAGCGTTCGCCGCGCGCCTGCGCTCTCGCTCCGAAGGCAGGAAGGCACAGTTAATTAGGAGCACAAGTGTTTATTATACAGGAGGCTGCATTGCAGGACACTTCAATAATCCCCATAACCTCAGTACAGCCCATAGTCCTGCCGCAGCATTCGAAAGGGGGCCCGCAACACCGCGCGCGCACTCCAAAGGCTATTACACGCCCGAGGGCATCCCTAAGGACGATCGCGGGCCGCACGGCTAACCAAAGGGGTGCACATAGCGCACGACACAAAAGAAGATGGGGAATGCGCGGAGCACATCCTGACGGCACAGGTCGCACTTCGATGGCTCATCGCGCGACCTCACCGGCAAGGGCCGGCGATGACGAAGAACCCGCCAAATAAAGCCCTCCCTAATCTGGAGCGTCTGCACCGCACAGGCGGACGACAAGACTCTGGAGGTTCGGCTCTGCACTCAGGCACACATACTAGGTGCGCGCGTTAAACCACCCGGATTCTTTTGTCCCCCGGCAAAGGCCGGGGCACCCGAGAGCCAACTCTAAGCAACTTTCTGCTGCCCAAGTCGGTGGCCATATCCCCGTTCATTTAACGCTCGGAGCCACTCGCCGAAACAATGCCCCCAGCTGTCCCTTGGAGTGACTCAGTGGGAACACGAGGTCGAGCGGGAAGAACGGAAGGGAGGGTGATTTACATTGGTTTTTTCAAAACAGCTTCCCTTGGAAAGCAGGGCAAGCTGCGCGGCCGCCTGCATTCCGCCCTCCCCGGCAGCAGCGAGATGGAACTCCGATCGCTCAAGAAGCTCAATCCCCACAACTTGAGGCATGAGAAAAAAGCTGCGGGATTGGTGACTTAAATGTAGAAGTACGCCCATTAAAATTATGGTGTCCGTTTCCCTATTCTGCGCCTGCAACGTACACAAGGACGAAGTGTCCGTATAGCAAACTGGTTGCTCATATTGTCCATCTGGCGCATGCAGCAGCTATGGACTTTTTCACTTGGCTACGATGGCTTCGGATTGAAAATGAGGAGACAGAATTGAACTGTGTCATGTCCTCCACTCGTCTTCCGTAACATTCAAATACTTTTATCATGTCAAATCCTCAACGGAAGACAACGCTGAGGCAATCACCAACAGTGTGGAAAGTTTTCTCCCTACCATGACAAACTGTTGCAATTAACGGGCGTGAATAAGCGTACTGAATGCTGTAAAGACGATGGGGATTTTTATCGCGATTCCATCTCAAAGAATGCCAGAAGCGAAGACCTGAAATAAAGAAACATCAAAAATGCTGTGGCAGAGTTAATGGCATGTTTGAAATCGTAGTGTTTACCATACGCTCTTTTCAACCAAAGCTCATGCCAGTAGATTCGATCGCATTTGGGTTCAAGTGCTTTGAATCAACATTCGACGCTAAGCTAAGAACATTGTGCTGCCATGCTGCAGACTTCGGCGTTTCTTCAGCGCTATAGTGGTGCTGAATGTCTAGTCGCCGAGTTGGGTCACGTGCCTCGAAGCGTATGTTGCCATTTGAAGAAATAGATGACTCTGGTCGACCTGGTCGGCTTCCACGTCTGTAGACAACGGAGGAACCGCTGGCACTGTCCACGAGAGTCCCTTCGCCTGGAAGCAGGGTAATGTTGCGTGCCGTAACAGGACGATCAGCACCGGAGGTCAACGTCTGGTCGGAATATACCGCCCCATCGTCCGCACTACCGTCTACTGGTGGGCGCAAGGGAAAGGGCGGAGGCTGTTCCACCAGCGACAGCACCGGTTCCGTCGAGTTGTCTGGCGGGTCCTCAGTGGCCTACTCACTGAGCCTTAAGTGACTTTCCGTGCTGAATACGGCGGTGACCAGAGAGGTCACGACGTCCAACCCGAAGACCAATGCCGCCGCTCTGCGGACGAACGAGGCGTCGGTGACGAGTAGCCGCCATTGCGGAGACCAGCTCTGTTCATCCGAGCCTCCGAAGCCTCCCGCTCCTGGACGTCTCGGCGGAACGTGGCTGTCGTCGTAGCCCCACATGTGGAGAAGCAGCGAGGTCGTCGGCGAGGAGGCGCCCGAGTGCTGAGCGCTCGAAGTGTCGGCGGGCGTTCTGGCGTACCATGCTCTCACAGGAGTCGCCGGGGAAGCCGAGCCCATCGCCGGTGCCGATAGACTAGGGCGAAGGACCGGAGACACCTTGCACTGGCCGTCCATGACGGCATCCACAAGACTAATTCTTTCACGTATTCCTCTTCCTTATTCGCGCAACATAATGCCTGTCTACTCCCCCACTTGTGTTCTGGTAGCGCGTGCACGCACAAAAAAAATGCTGCACGTAATAATTTTCTGACACGAATATGTATTCGCATAAATAGCAGTGAGGGAAAACGAAAATCAAAATACGGTAAATTGATATTTTCGTCCCATACACACGACTCGCCAGAATGAAAATTATGTCACTTATGCTTTCTTCCTTTTAGCGCTCCTGCGTGTCAAGTTCGTTCCTTCCTGTGCTACCTTACCGCGCTAAAACTGATTCCAATACTACTGAAGTCCTGCAGGCTAGGGGCCCTGCCTGATGGACTCTACCTCGAATACTCTCGAGAGCAAATAATGTTTTTGACTCACACACTCACTCGCTATTTCAATTACCTGCATTTTCGTGTCCAAAATAGCATCATAATGATATCTTAGTTCTTGTGCACATACCTTCTGCTTTAGTTTGCTGCACACGGACCAGTTTTCCGGTCTAATACTGCAGCTCACCATCGAACGCAGTCCGGACGCATGATGATTTGAAGAAAAGGAAAAAGAAGAATGAATAACAAGAGGTACCGGACAGCACCACACGGTATTCCAGTGCTGCAGTTTTCCGACTCACCGCCCAGCCTGTATTACACAGCACTGGACCATCTTCCCACAACGCAGCAACAGCACCTGACGCCGGCGCAGTCTCCACCTCTTCCCACAAAACCATCACGGCCGGGGCAGACACGCTCGCCAGGAACACAGGCGTCATCGACACCCGAAGGAATACGGCCTGCCGAACGTGAAGAACAAAGGGGCCGCTTGTGCTGCAGCATCCCATGCGACCTATGCGTAGCCGTCTACCTCGTCTTCGCATTCATCGTGACGCTAGGTTGGGCAGCCATCCTCGTCCAGTCAACTCATAGGCACCGACCTGTTGAAATGACTACGCCGCGATCACCTGTTCCTTTGAAACGAATGCGCAATACGAGCATTCCGAGCGCAAGAGGTCATCCGAATAGAGCTGCCGTTGTTAGCAGTCACACCGTTCATGTTACCACAGCTCTAGCTGTGTCAAGCAACGATACCCGCGATAACGGTGAAGAGGCGCAGGAGAACAGAGAAACTCTGGAACCATTGCATACTCACTTGTAAACGACAGTTTCACGGTTTCTTGTCTAACTGGAATTTTAGCCGCGTAAGCTTCGATATAAATTTTCTCGGCGGTGTTTTGATAATGTGCTTTCGAAATTAAAAGCGATAATTATAATTGTATTCAAGCAGAATGTTTGCCACTTTCTGTTAATTAAAAGGTTTTATACAGCTTGTGCTCTTTGTGAATGTGCGTTACCAAATATTTCGTGTATCTTTCTTTCACCCTGTGTGAACTTTTGCAATTTAGAAAGCGTAGCGCCACCCAAAACGATGACGCCACATCGCGTTCTGATACTGTTCCTATTATGTACCCATGCTGTTCTGAAAAGTACTGGTTTTAACTAATAACATTCACAGCTAGTTATTGCTCTCTAAAGCTGTTATAGAGATGTCAAAGGGCTGATATCTGAACTGAATACCTCATGGGTGTGCCGCAAGCGCTGCAGCAGTGTATTATTAATATCCTATTTTGTATGCCGTCGCAAGCAGCGCATAGATCGCGCTAGCAGAGGCAATCATGAAAGAAAACGTGGCTGGAAAAGAACTCGAAAGCTGGCGATCAGAGCCGCATTAATTTATTTGGCCTTCATATGTGCTTATTAGACAACGGATTCCATGTGAATGTGCTATTACGGACAAAATAGGCATTATAAACATGGGGACGAAAAAATAGGTAGACAGTGGTGGAATAACATGTGCGAAAAACTGCGCTTGAAACTTCGTCGTCCTGGGCAGAACCACTCAATGGCGTCTCCGCAGCGGCAATACAGGCTGAGAAATCAGACGCTGTCCATTCAGCGCTGAAAGTCGCCCCGATAGATGTAGAGGGCGTGCGAGAGATGCACGCCTGCCTGGACCACCGACACCGTCTGGGAAAAAACAAGACAGAAAAAAAGTCATGGTGCATGCAGGTGCTCTCACTGAAAAGCTGCATAGATTATGCTTGCTTCCACAGAATAAGCTCCAGATCTGAAACTTAAATAAAAAGTAAGGTGGGGGCATGTTTAGTCAACAGTGTAGAAGGAAAATGTGAAGAATTTTAGATTTCTATTACACATTACGAGGTTGAAACACGCTATGTATTTCTATCACGGGAGCGAAATATATTTAGAGAATGCAAAGAAGCACAGGTTCTTGTGCAATCGC
Source organism: Amblyomma americanum (assembly GCA_030143305.2). Classification (NCBI taxonomy): domain Eukaryota; kingdom Metazoa; phylum Arthropoda; class Arachnida; order Ixodida; family Ixodidae; genus Amblyomma; species Amblyomma americanum. The sequence continues at coordinate 64,653 of JARKHS020010025.1, read as the reverse complement.
TGGTCAGTGTTTGTTTTCCTTTAGGCCCTCACATACAGTGCCCACTTATGCACAAAATAACCTGGCTGCAAAGAGCGCACAGGCACAAGTCTCTCGCATTATTTTGTGATCCCCACTTAAGAGAAGACTTCTTCCGTCGGGCAAGTACAGCAGCATGCCTACGTGCCCTCTGCTCTTAAGTCCGCGAGACGCGTACCAGCACGCAGACTTTTACCAAACGGTTTGTGATCGCTTGCTATTATTACACCAATTGTCCCGCTAGCTGGTGGAGCACAAACCACTGCCAATAAACATTAAAGTATGTATTACGTTTCGATTAATGTGCGTTACCTGCAGGGCACGCGCCATCAGTGCGCGTACGCAGATCTCCTTGAGGGCACCAGATGGTGCCAGATACCCGCTAGCTGCGCGGCCGCCGGCCACATCGGGACCAATCAGCGCGTGCGCTCTGGTGGCGGGCGGGCTCTTGGTACTCCGGTAATGGCACTGGTAACACGGTACACGGCATACTAAATGTGCTTAATCACGCCATAAAGTTGCAGCGATCGGTCACTGAGCGATCATGGCATGCATTTTATTTTAGCGAAAGGAGTTAACACAATTTCTGCTGAATCGGTTACTGAACGCGCCCCGAATTATTGGTGTCAAAAATGGCGATAACTTAATTTGAATGCCTTCTCACTCGCATTACATCAACATTGCGTATTCCTACCAGCAATCTACAACACCTTTTCGGATTGAGTTGGCGATAAGGCTTTCGCACATAAGAGGTGGGCGCAAGTGATTTGGAACTTACACCTGCGACGATAGCCCTGGCAACGCCGAAGTGTTGGACGAGGACGAAGCAACCGCACACCAGGAAGGCGACGCCTCCAATGCTATGGTAGGTGAGTAGCTGTAGCATCTGCGGACAGTATCCAAGGATCAGCAGGTTACAAGTCATCCTTTAAAGCTGGCTGTGGATAACTTGGTGCAGCTTTCAATTTACAGTACCGTAGTATGTTGCAAGTCTGTCAGCGAAGCTGTTAGGGCGCTGTTATGTATTCGCGTTTACATGAATGCGACCGAAGTCGAATACAGTTGACATCTTGAGGGAAAGAGAAAAAAACGTTTAGGAAGAGAGTGGAGGACAAGTTACGCTTTCCCGTTTCCAAACCTGCTCTTTCCCTCGAAAAATCGACTCAAGACGCATTCTCTCGCATTCATGTAAACCTGGCTTGTGAGGCCCCGTTATTTCCCAGCAGAAACGTCAAGTGACGTCATACGTCGTCATTTGACAAAGCGGCCTCCGTACGTCGCTAATTTCGCGTTGTACGAGTTTCGCGTGCTAGTTACTGGCTCCAGAGAAGGGGCTTCGGAACTTTACCATGTGTTCTATTAGAAATCATCCGACCGGCGGTGAGGTATTTCCAAACACTTCGCAGTATGCAAGAAAGGATCAGTTCGAGATTATGCAACAATGTACATTTTAGAGCAGTTTGCCAGAACGACAATTCTTACACATCTACAATTCGCCTGTGTTTTACAAAATGCGCTGTTTCTGAAGAATCTTCCTGAGTGCATTTAGAGCAGAGGAACAGTAAAACGCTAAACTCAGTGAAAACGAGATCTATCGAAATGAGCTTCAGGAACCACGGCGCAAAGCTAGTAGTTGTTCGTTAATAATTCCGTCAAAATTGCCTTACTATACGTTTCTCTTTCTCATAATTCTGCCTGACCATAAATTTTCTACAAGGATACAGATGCAAATGCAGAGCCAAGTCGCATTCCTTCCAACTGTCATTCTTTCGTGCAAGTGAGATAAATGCAAAGCGCAGCCAAGTAAATTAATCGCGCTGACATTTTTTTTTCTATCGCAATTGAGTACGCATCTATAAGCTGTCCGTGGCATGTCCTATCTTGCGAGATGGCGGGAATTGCCGGCATTTTCTGATTACTCATACGATAGCTGCACTGCTTCTTAACAATACAAACGAACATGGCCTATACAGAGAGCTTCAGCTTACAGGTAGAGTGCCGTCCACGCGCTATTCAAAGTAGCCCTCGTCCAGAAAGAGTAGCTCTTAACAACTTGGTTACGTTGAGAAAGGAAGCTGGGCTCGCGTAATGGACGCTTCAGGCCAACTACCACGTGTAACGCGCCCTCGCATTCGATCGCGCTCGTTTAGCTCGTCGTACGCTGCAGCCGACGAGGCGCGAGAGGTGCGCACCACGCACCGCCAGCGTGGAGGGCTGCCGGGGCGGCTGGTTGCAGCTGCCGTCCAGCAGCAGGTACAGGCCGGCGATGGAGTAGACGAACGAGGCCACGAACAGCGTCTCGGAGAGGCTCTCGTCCGAGTGCGAGCAGAGCGAATTGAACAGCACCACCGACAGGCACTGCACGCAGCGCCACATCTTGCGTAAATGGGAAAAACTAATGGTGCCGAAATAGCGGCGAGCAGTGAAGTTGTATACAGCATGCATGAGCAGGCTTTCATTGATAGCTGTAAATAATCTCCGCATGCTCAATAGGACTTCTAGTGGACGCAAAACGTTATCGTTGATTGTAGCGTCTTTATTTCACCAATAATAATTGTGGAAGTGTAAACGCGACGACTTGCAGTGTCCTTATTCAGACTTGGCTTGGAAGTTGCGCACTACATCAACTTAACAATAGGCCGCCTCCTATGGGAACGCTTCTGTAAGAAGGACGCAACGCCCTCTTTCGAAACCCTCATGGTGGCCTTGAACCACAACCCATGGCCTGTATACACTTCCCGCCACGAAAAGAAGAAAACATTGTTCAGGAGCTAATTTTCAAGCGCTTACAGCCAGCGTGTTAGTTTACATAATGGCTGCTGGATGCGCACTTCTTCCTTCTGGTGCAATTGTTTTCTGATCACGATGCCCCAGTGTAGTCGAAGATGAAGTTTCTGCTGCTGGTCAGCTTCTCGAGTCGTCACGAGTTCAGCGTTTAGGTCTGGGCAGAAACCCGTCTCGCATTCTGCTCCCATCGTGTTAATGCACGTCCTTTGGGTACCCCTGCGCACTCATTCGCTTGCTCTGGCTGACTTCTAATCCGACAACTGCCTTTATTTACGCGGCATGCATGGTTTCGAGAGAAAACCACCGCTTATGGACGCTCGAACATATTCCTCATAGGCTCGTGTTTCTTCTTGTGAGTGTCTTTACCTGGAACATTGGCTTCCTCCGAAACTTACATCAGGTAGGGTGGTAGAGCCGAATCGGAAGTGATTCTTAGTTTTTTTTTTAGAGTCTTTGTTGTGTCGCTTAGGACTAGCTATATTGACGTTGTAGCACGGCAATACTCAAAACAAAAATGACAAATTTCGTCTTGTTTAAAAAATTCCCTACAAATTAACACGGTGCCCTCAAAAACAAGACGGTGTATGCGCATCCTCTAGGGGATATGTGGGAAAATCACCGAACACTCCCCTTTTGCATTTCCTGAGTGCCGGAAAAGACAGCCCTTGCATAAGCAGAGGTCCCTCTGTAGTATGGAGAGCGGTTAGACGGACTTCAGTTCGGGGGAGAGCGTCCAGTGACCAGTCAGTAATAAGTTCTGTCATGTAAGCAGCATCTGCAAAAGGAGGTCTGCTGTTCCGCTCGTGAGATATTTCTCCCTACTCTCATTCTTTCAATTTTTTGCTCATCGTCGTTATCTCTCTCCTTGCATCTCCGACGTCTGAAGGCAATGACTATTCTCAATTTAAACTAAATCCCCTCTTTTTTCGGTACAGCTTGCTTTCGTATTGCCGCTACTTTTAACTCCGTTTCTTGTGAGATGCGGCAGTAAAAACGGTTTTGGTTTTTGTGCACGAACTAACTACTAGCGTGCGTTTTGCCCCTTCCTGTAGACAGCGCTTCCAAAACTGCCCAAGAAGCACAGGCCATCGGTCCAAAATTGCAACAGGATGGTCCCACCCTGGTCCTTTTTAGGGCCAGCTTTGCCAATACAGTTCCAATGTCGGGCCAATTACTTGTGCTGCTTGGGTGTACTAGTTTTTCTGCCGAGAATGGCGTAAAGAGTAAAGTGGTTTGATCGTCATGTCTATTACGGGCACAATTTCTCTGTGTTCTTTAAGCATCTATACCATGCAAAACCGTTTTCGCGTTCTTAGACATATCTGCACAGGCATCGAGAAAATTGCCACATTCCAGCCTGCATATCGTTGTTACAAAGTTCATCGGCACGGCAAGTAGTGGACAATATACAACTTTTAATTAAGAGTCCTTTCGGAGAAAATGCCTTTTGAAAATTGTTAAGCGAGCTTAACAGTAATGCAGCGGGTTCAAGAAGTGGCGGAACAGCTAGTTTGTATTGAAAAAAACATTCAGGGGTCATTCTTTATTTCAAGACAAAACAAATGTACACGAGACCCCGTGATCCAAACAACCCCTGCACCCCCTGCTACGAAGCGTTGGCAAGCACTTCGGCTTCACTGACGTTAGGAACGTACGGCTATTGCTCTATTATTGTGCACTGCTGGGAAGCCATCTTGAAGACTTTTAAAAAGCGCCCATTAAGGTAAGCAGGCAGCTTCCATCAAATAAGCGCGCTGTACAAGCGCACACGATCAACTCTGACATTTCCATGTAGATATACCCACCGTTTCAACGAGGTTCAAAGCGCCAGTGGCAGTCTGGATGTATCTCGTGCTGAATATAAAAGGCGCCTCCGTCCGCGGACTCCCAATCGTTTCTTTGGGGCTGACAATCTGCCAAAGGCAAAATTAAGGCACTGTGAATCGCTCACATTGCGGCACACATCACCCGATATTTGCTGTTAACGAATCAGCTAGCAGTTAATGTGGTCGGACTGCAGCGACACTCCCTAATCTTTCTAACTAAAGACGACACAGTGAAACAGGGGATAAAGAGACAGGCAGCCACATTAACACACAGGACCGGCGCCTTTCATCTGCCTTCCTCCGTCTTAGTCTGCAAATGTCCCTGGTTCTCTTCCACTCAGAATTTAATAAATCGAGTCGAAGTAGTGGCGAATAATCTCTTTGTGAGGATCACAACGTTCCTGTAAGCGCTTAGGCCTGTATCCTCGTGTCATTAAATTCCAGCATCCTTTTATTAACCTTCTCGGCCACCCTTTCTAACCATACTCATAAATCACATGATGTTCGAAAACGTCGCAGCCAGTGTCTGCCAGAAAATTCCCGTTCTTCAACACATGCTGTGAAGTCACTATAGTTAAAGCAGCTGTCACGTAAACGGGACACCATTCGTATCCTCGAGTTAACAACAAAAAAGTTCGTGCCTTTTCACTTTCCTCTTAGCACAAGGAACACTGGGCGTTCTTAAAAGGGCAACTGAGGGCTACGCCATCTAGTTATTGTTGTGAGTAATAATTTATTCTCTGTCTCTTTCAGCTACGTTAACGTATTTCTCGGCGAGAAAGTAGAATTAAAGATCTTCCCGACAGTCGAGTCAGAGCCTACGTCCGCACAGGAAAGAACTGGTTGCCACCACATTGAAGGGAATGGCTCATTAGCGTAGCCTCTGGGATCCGCGCGCTAAAAAAAAGGTGTCGTCGCAAGCTGCTGACTTGCGAATACCGATGTAGACGACGCCAGTATATCGCTCTTTTGTACCTCATAAAAGCTAGTTGTCTCTGCCCGTTACAACGGCGTTATATGGAGGCCAGCTTCAATTAGTGTCCAGCGTCTGTTTAAAAGGATAAACAGGGACATTCAGGACGAATTGAAGTTTGTGTCTATCACCAAACTGCTGCATTTCAACAACACATACATACATCAAAACGGGCCAAAGAATAAAACCCAGGAGCCGCCATCATCGGCCTATCTCACAAGCAATCTGCGATGCGTCAACACAGCTCTTTGGGTGCGGACCACCGAGGCTAGGATGCGCCGCCATAGCCTTTAAAACGTTGTTCACTGAGTCTTTTTCATTGTACACATGACGCGTTTCAATCGAGTGTCGAGCAATTTTTGAATAAGAGTTTCTTAACAACAAATTTCACCTTTTCCTGCCGGAGAAATATTACCCTTGCCAGAGAGGGCCATAGCATCAAATTTAACACAGGCCTACACTCTCAACACAAATACGCTTATATGGCAGTAAAAAATAGTAACATATCTTCTAGCGCGCTCTTTTTTTATTAAAGTAACTGTGCTGGAGGACAGCTTACTCTCTTTTTATTGCTTTCTTGTTTAGAGTGTAACATTGCACTCTTAACACAAATACGTCTATATTGGAGTAATAACGAAGTAAGATATCCGCTGGTGCAGTACATCTATAAAAATGACTGCGCCGGTAGACAGCTTACCCCCTTTTTTCCACTTTCCTTGTTTACAGTGTGAAATTGTGTCCATTCGTCTTCGGGTCCCTAAGGATTGCACAGGCATTTCTGTACTGGGCTCTTCTAGTATGAACGACAGCCGCAGAGGACTAATACTGTAAATAGTATTCGCCTGTCCAAAAAAAATCACACTTCTGTCACATGAGTACACGGCGAGATAAAAGTTTACAAGCCATTGTGCACGCATCCCGAGCTGGCGCCGAGCCACGCTGTTGAGCTCCCCGTAGCAATCGTGCCGTTCTTATTCACTGCAGAGTAAGGGACACCATCCCTACCGCTGTCAAAGAACCCTGGAGCCTAAACATTGTCCTTGAGTTGCGGCCACCATGGTTGCGGGACCGTGCCTGGCAGCAAGTACGTTCATGGCATCTATGCTGTTTGACTTAGACGTGTCAACGACAACTCCTGCTAATTAGGCGTTTCGTCAACAACAACGGTAACCTCTAAATTGCACTCGGCTGTAACGATTCGATAGCGCAATAAAAGAAGATGCGCAGACGTTGAGCCTAGTACACGCGTACCACATTTATGCCTACTCCGACTTCCCTTCTCGGCTTGCTTGAATGAGCGGTCATCTACAAGGTCCAGATAATTTTCAGAGCTGCTCGTATCTCGATCTGAGTACCCCACTTGTTTGCTCGGCTCGAAACCCTAAGCTAGTTAGGAGCAGCAGCAATAAAATTCCTGAGGATCTGCTCCTTTATACAAAGAAGGGATAACACATTTGTGAAGCTTCTGAAGCCAAGATCCTTCAATGAACAAGCACTCTAATATGCACTGCTCCTACAATATCTGCTTTGCGCCCATCATCGCATGATAGAGCACAACGAACAGCAATTCAGCTGACTTATCTCCGGTGTGTGGTCACGTCCCCAACAAAAGAATGTGGACGCATCCTTTGATAGCGCTGTGTGTAGTTGTGAAGACGTCTGCGCGAAGACATCTGCGCCCGCCAAATCACCACGAGATTCCGTGCGTTGGTGAGTTCATTTTGTCTTACGCTTAAGGCAGAAGCCGTCAGCCCACCAGAATTTCCATACATTAGAGTCGCTTAAGAATAATTCGCCTAGTCAGGTTTTTGGACTGCCTTAAAAAGAGGCACAATCTTAGCTTCTGATATCCGGATGGAAAATCGCCAGCGGCACCGGTAAGAGTATAAGGAAAGTACCAATCCTTCGTTGTTATGAGGCATTATGAGGTAAAAGCCGATTATAGGACCTTGAATTACGCATATTGTGCTTTGGGTTTGACGTGATCATACTGGGATCAGCGAAAACAAGAACCACTGCGCCAGCTCGAAAGAAGTGGGCCCTGCTGCTGGGTTCGCACCGCCGCAACCGCGCCTCTCTGCCCGTAGAAAGGCAACTTAATCACCAAAAATATGACCAGAATCATAAGAAAACTCCAAACTGATAGCTGCAGCATACGGCAGCCTCCAAAACACTCACGGTCGGGTTTTTCATGGCGTTGTTGTTGTTGTTGTTAACCTATCAAAAGATGGCACATACCCACACTAGGGGATCGGCCAAGAATCGGGTGGCTATTCAACTCAACTCAATTAACAAAAAGGAAAAGCACGTGGGAGCATAACACCGGTGAATTTTTCGTCATGAACAGAAAAGGGATGAGTGTTCTGATTTTAAATTTTTAAGAATAATAATAAAGAGAGTGATTAAAAATAATGATTTAGTCAAAATGTAATAATTGATAGAAAAGAAAAGGTTGAAACACTTAGCAAGGCAGTCGGTGAGCTTCTATCAGGAAATTTTGAACAGCGGTGCAAACAGATCTGTGGCTGAACCCAAATGTGGTGGCGCCAAATGATAGCAAGAGCGGGCTGCGCAAACTAAGGCCAAGATGCTGCAAGGGCTCCTCCAGCAACCTTTTTCTCAGTGAGTTGAATCGGCGACAATAGAGCCAAAAGTGTTCAATGGATTCTGGCTCACGGCAAAATGCACAAAGGGGAGAGAGCGCCAAACCCGACTTGTGTAAATAGAAATTTAGAGGGGGGATGCGGCAGCGTAGCCTCGTCAGTGATACTTCAAGCTGCCGAGAGCAACAAATTTTTCTGTTCCAATAATATTTAAGGTGCTCATAATCCGCCGATGTTAAAAGTGCTGTGTCTTGCGTGCTTAAAAACGCACGTCGCCGAAATCTAGATGCTGTAATGTAGGCTGTAGCCGGGATGATTCGCAACACGGGGACGCTGAGGGAAGCCTTTGCGAGATTATCAGCAATCTCATTTACTGTCACACTGCTGTGGCCGGGTACCCATACTAAATGAACAAGGCTCAAATGCGGAGGAAGTAGGGATAAGAAAGTTGATAAAATGGGACCATCAACCTGTGCAGCGAGGGACGAACACAAAGATAAAGAATCAGTAATTACTGCAACTGCTGTAATAGAGGGGTCTAGCTTGCGTAGAGCAAGTACAACTGCTAGAAACTCTGCTTGAAAAATAGGGGTGAAATCTGGAAGGCGCAGAGAAAAGGACCAGTCTAAATGGGAGCAAAATATTCCCACACCTGCTTTTTCATTGCATTGCGATGCATCAGTGGCTATTGCTATATCGGTTGGTAGGGTCCTCAGATGATCTTCTAGAAGGCCATTTAGAATACTCGGTGGCAAAAGTTTTGCATTTTTTGGGAATATGTCGTCGAAAACAATGTGGATAGTGGGCCCATTCCGAAGCGCAGGAAGGATATCATAAATGTTTATATCTAAAGGCTGAAGTAATCTTTGCACAAACACTACCTGAGGGGAATTGAAACGAGACCAGGGGACACCAAAAAAGGAGGTCGGCTGAGAACAGAAAATGCTTTGGGAACGGTGGAAATGGGATTCATAGATCCTGAGGTAAGTTTGCACAGTTAAAAATTGAAGTCGTGATAAGAGAGACGGAATGCGGGCTTCAAGGTACAGCACATTGATAGCCACAAATTTTGGAAGGCCGAGGCACATGCGAAGTGCTTCCCTCTCTAAAAGGACGAGAGGGCGAAGTTTATATGTAGCCGAGCCTGAAAACAACACTGATCCAAATTCTAAAATTGGCCTGACATACATTATGTAGATCATTAATAGCGCATCTCTGCGCATGCCGTACCGGTGATGACATAATCTCCGTAACATGCCCACGGCACGAGCCCCTTTCGCCGCGACATGATCAATGTGAGGTCGCCAGGTGAGTTTGTTGTCATAAATGACCCCTAGGTATTTTAGGGATTGAACCTGCGGTATTATTTTTAACTGGCAAGTGAGAAAGACCACTACAGGAGTGAATAGAGGGAAAACAAGAGTAGCGCACTTGCCAACATTTAACTTCAGGTGTAACGCGCTCAACCAGTGCTCAAGTGTATTCAAATATGACTGCAACAGACCATACAGAGAATGTATATCCGGCGCAGCAGCAAAAAACGCAATGTCATCCGCATAGACGTAATTGCGTACATGGCAGTGGAGAGGAATTGAGCTTAACAGAATATTAAAGAGCACAGGAGAAAGAACAGCTCCTTGCGGTACACCTCGCGTTTGTCTATACCTCTCTGAATGAACACCATTATGAACGCAAAAGAATTCCCTGTTATGAAGAAATGCAGATATCCATGCAACTATATAATCTGGAAATTGAAGACACTGTAGCCTATGTATCAGGATGGAGTGTTCTACACTGTCGTAAGCTTTGGCGACATCTAACGTAACCAAAGCCGCGACCAGGCGTTGACGACGAGCAAGGAGAATTCTGCTCTCAAGATCAGCATGTACATTCTATATCGAACACCGTGGCCGGAAACCGAGTTGGCACGGACTGAGTATACTCTTGCGCTCCACAATGGCTGACACCCGAATTAGTATCAACCTTTCTATCAACTTTACCACGTTTGATGTTAAAGAAATTGGCCTAATATTATCCAATTCATAGCCTCCACCCTGATTTTTAAGTAAAGGGATCACCTTGGACAGCTTCCACTCAGAAGGTATCCAAGCGTGTTTGAGAGAGTAGTTTATTAGGTGCAATAAGGAGTTGGGAGACTCTTCAAATAGAATCTTGAGCATCTTTGTGGTAACACCATCAGGGTCAGGAGCAGCAGCTGGCAATCTCTGGACAACTTGTGAAAGCTCTGATAGATTTACTTGTGAGGCATTATCATTTGGTACGACTGGTGCAAACAACAATGGTCGCATAGGCAGTAAAGACGAGAACCGTTTTTGCAGGCCTGTGGCTATTAATTCAACCGCCTGGATAGCTTCTACAGGTGACATAACTAATGACTGAAAATTATGAGAGGACATGAGCTGTTTCCTAGACCGTAGAAAACCGAATAGAGCACGTCGGTTGCCCGCCTTTGAAAGATAATCGAAGTGTTCTGAGTCATATTTTTCCTTTGCGCGAGAAACTGTGCGTTTAAAGGTGGCTGCAATAAATTTATAATCACTCCAGTTATTCGGACATTGGTTATGAAGAAGCTTTTTCCATGCTGGCTTCCTCCGCCTGTAATCTCTTGTACAGTCCGCATTTCACCAGTTAGACGAATTCCCTTTTATTGGCCTCACCAGGAACTCCGACTTTTTACGGCTTTCCTCAATAGCCAGACATATGCTTGCTGACTGGTGGACCTCGGCGATGTTAGACACTGGAGCAAGGGCAGAGCGCAACGCCGTCTGAAATCTGTCATAATTTACATGTGACCGCAACTGAGAAGACGCCGGAGTAACACGACAAATGATATCAAAATGAATAGGTATATGATCACTTGAAGTGCCGCTATCAACTGTCGACCAATTCGTTACGCCAATTCCAGGACTAATGAACGTGAGATCTAAAACAGATTGAGTGTGTGAGCGAAGATAAGTGGCCGATCCTGAATTTAAGCACATCAGGTTGTGATCAGAAACCCAGTCCCAAAGGCGCTTGCCGCAAGAATTAGTCCTAAAACCCCAAGACACATGCTGAGAATTGAAGTCCCCAGCCACGAGAACTGGGTTTTTACAGTTTACGAGTAAAAAATCCAGAGGTCTAACATCCTGGACTCCATTAGGGAAATAACAATTTGCTATTGAAAATGGAGAGCACCCAGGAAGTACAAAGTCTATTGCCAAAATCTCACAGTCAGGAGACATTTGTTGAAAAGATACCACAGCCCTGTGGCAAAATTTTGAAGAGACTAAAATTAGTAAACCCCCGCCTCTTGACTGGCGGTCTAGGCGAAATGACCGGTAATTTTTTATATGAAAATGTTTGTCTGTTGAAAGCCACGTTTCTTGCAGAATTATCATCCGGATTAAGCTGAGTAGAAAGGCAGTGTAAATCTGTAGAAGCGGAAAGAATAGAGCGACAGTTCCACTGCAGAACTCGCAACGACGCTATGGTTGCGAAATTCTAGCAGCAGCAACTGCCTGCTCCAAAATGGTATCCTTGGGTTTAGTGCCAAGCTGCTTCTTCTTTGATTTGGGCTGGGTGCCCTGAGAAGACAACGAATGAGACATGGGGGACCCACTGCGCTTAAGAAGCCGCGCATCAGGCTCCGCCATCTCAGAATCATACATTATATCAACATCCCTCGAAGTACCCGAGGTAGGTACAGCGGAAGTGACAGAAGTTTGTTCCTGGGGTTGTGATGCTACTGGAATTTGAGACCGGATAAGAGAAGAGGGAATTGTTGTCGAAAGAGGTGCCAAACTATCCTGCACGGCATGTGTAATCTGAGCCGCTAGAACATTTGTAAAGCACTCCGACACACTTGCGACAATCTTTTCTACCATTTTAGACATCGAAGCCTCCACAGCAGCCGCAATTGCCTGGGACAGCGTTGAGTCTAGCATGAGACCTTGCCGAGCGGTCACACCGGCATAACCGCGTGCACGTTCTTTAACCTCTGAAATAGCGTCATGGCGCGAACAGCGTTTCCTGTCAATTATTTCCAGAACTTGAATTTCCTGAGCTCGAGAGGGACAATTTGAGTAGTTTGCAGAGTGCGCACCACCGCAAAGGCAACACTTCTCATTCTTCTCAGTGCAGGTGCTTGTTGCATGACCCTCCCCACAGTTGCAACACCTCAAGTTGGATTTGCAACCGCCAGCGCTATGTCCATAACGCCAGCAGTTGTTGCACTGCAGAGGACGAGATGATAATGGGTCTACCCGAAAAATTAAAGGCCTTGCCTTGATTTCAGAGGGGCAGGAAGTGCCGGCAAAGGTAGCAATCACTGATTCAGTGGGCATCCGCACGTTGTTTACATCCCGGCTACAGCGGTGCACAGCAACAACACCTGCAGCCGACAGAAGCTCAAGAGTCTCTGCCGGAGACAGGGAAGAGTCTACACCTCGTACAATACCTTTCGTGCACGCCAGATGAGAAGGGATGAAAGAACTTACCCGAAGGGAGGCAAAGGATGAGGAGTTTAGTAAATCTCTTACACAGGCGAGGTCTGGCGATCTGCACAGAATCCCACCGCGTCCAAACTGGCGAACCTCTGAGATTGACTCATAATGAGAAGTCGTCGACTGGAGAGCAGCCCGAACAGCACCAGGGTTGTTCATCCTGATAGCACCACCATCCTTAGGCACCAGCGCGACAGGGATACTGCCGACACCACTGCGCAAAAAAGCTTCCAACGGTAGGAGATCAGTTGACAGAGAAGCCGACCAGAGGGAACTCCCCTGGCCGGGAGACTGGGTGGACATAGTCCGGGCTTACTGCCTTACCGCGCAAAGACGCAGAGAGAAAATGCAACAATCAGCCACCCGAAACTTAGCCGATCGTTCCCAGCAGAGCAGAGCCGTCGGGGCAGCGATGAACAGGACGGCGCAAGGGTGCACCGGCACGGCGTTCCTCTGAACCGAACCAGACGGCTTCGTTTTCCTCAGCTTCCCAATATGGCGTTCTTGCAGGTAACTTTCTTCTTCTTCTCTTTAGTAAGCATGGCACATACCCACGCAGTGGGATTGGCCAAGGTTGAGTGGATAATCCGAATGAGGTATTTGCGCGGGGAAAAACAGGCGTGATGAGACTAAATCAATATAAAAACTGGATCAGTCAAATGAATTGAATAAATATGAATTACCAGGAATAGAATCGAGCATTTTTGGACATGCGACAAAATTTTATATACAGCTAACAATGTAATCGATCAGTTGCACTTATGTAATCATGAAAGTAGCCGCCGACACTGCTTAACGGGAATCCTTTGCGCACGCACCGAACGAAAGAATAACTGGGAGAGACAGTGGCAGTCCTAACCTCGAAAGAGGGACCTCCAAATAGTGTTTTCTCTGAACTGCTAACCACCGGCAATAGAGGAGAAAATGATCTATTGTTTCAACTTGCCCATATGATACACAAAGGTTTGTCGTAGCGAACCCACATCTGCATAAGTAAAAATTTAAGTGAGGGATTCTGCATCGCAGAAGCGTCATTGACACCTCACAAAGCATTGATTTACACCACCGGATATTCCATGAGAACTTTAAGTGGCTAAAATCCACGGTATTGAGCAATGGATCACTCAGGTTGGCTGAAATATGTTGGAAGCGCTGGAAACGTGAAGTTTCTAACAGAATGGGGTAAGGGACAGGATAGATTACAGGAGCGCTGAGAGCTGACCTTGGAAATAAATCAGCCACGTCGTTAAAATAGACGCCCGAATGCCTAGGTAGCCAGACAAAGCGGATCTCACGCACTGTGGGCGGAACAAAAACCTAAGCAAAAGATTCAATAAAGATTTTCCCCAATTTTGGAGAGAGACTAGAACTGAAAGGCAGTCTGCAAAAATAAGAACCCGTGCTAGATGCCTACGAAGTTTGAGAAGAGCCACACCAATGGCCAGAAACGCTGCGAAGAATTTAGGAGTATAATCTGGTATACGAACGGAATAGCTCCAAGCCAGCTCCTGCGAATATATCCCAACCACCGCCTTCTCACAGCTGCCGGAGGCATCACTGGAGATAAAAGTATGAAGAGGAAAATTCTGTAAGTGTTCAGAAAGGAGACCATTTAGGATATTTACGGGCATATGTTTTGCATGGGACGGGAAAATATGGTCATAATAGAAGACGGGGTCAGCCTGTGTATCTGCAACTTGTTGCTAGGAGATGAGATTAACCTGAAGCGAGGCTAACAGATTCTGCGTGAACCTAACTGGCGGATAGAGAGAGAGAGAGAGGGTTTATTGATAGGAAAGGCAGAGCGGTTGGCCTGAAAAATAAATATCTAGCCTGCTACTCTGCTCTGGGGGACGGGAAGAGGAGATAAAAGAAGGTCACGATGGGGGGCGATGATGATGGGAGGAGGCAGATGAAAAACTACTTAAAAAAAGGCACACTTTCTGACATCACAAACGCGAGACAAGGTCCGTGTCGCTCAAAAAGCGTGAGAGCGCTCGCGTTGCCTTTACAGTTCTAAAACTATCTGGCCAAGCGCCGAGGATCAAATCCTCAGAGAGGAGCGATGTGTCCATAGGCTTCAGAGCAGATGCGAGTATGAGTCTTTCACGTGCATACGCTGGACACGCCACTAAAATATGTTCTATAGTCTCTAGCACGCCACATGTAGTACATTCCGGAGAGTCCGCTTGTCCTATTAAGTGCACGTATTTGCGCGTGAATGCCACGTTTAACTGGCGGAAGCTGATAGCGTGGCCAATGATTAGTGCAAAACAGGTGTGGTTGGGTTAGAAAAATGGGACTACGAACGCCGGGGACCGGGTCAATGAACCTGAGGAAAGTACGCACTGTTAGAAGTTGGAAGCGGGAAAAGAGATCGGGGATACGGGCCTCCAGATAAAGGACTGCGTTTGAAGCTGATTTTGGGAGCCCGAGGCAAAGCCGTAGGGCCCACCTTTCTAATAAAGCTAATGACTGCAGCTTGTAGTTTGCGCTACCATAGAACAAGACACACCAAAACTCTAGAATCAGTCTCATATAAGCATTATATAGCAACAGTAACGCGTCACGACGCATTCCAAACTTTTTATTGCCAACTCGTGTAAACCGGCCCAGAGCACGTTCCCCTTTAATAACAATATTCTTAATATTGTGTCGCCAGTCTATACATAACATTATTCTTAATATCGTGTCGCCAGTCTAAACTTTGATCATAAGTGACGCCTAGGTATTTAACCGACTCCACTTGCGGAATTGGAGTGGAGCGGTATAATAGCGAGATGTACAAAAAAGTGTCGGGCGGAAATACCAGCACGCCACATTTGCTGACATTAAGTGATAAATTAATTTGGTTCAACCAGACTTCAATAGCATTCAGATATGCCTGCAAACACTCGTATAGTGCATGAATATACTTTGCTGATGCGAAAAAAAGCTATATCATCTGCGTATACATAAACTGCAATGTTTGGATGAATGGGTATGTCCCGAACCAATATGTTGAAAAGCAGTGCAGACAAAACAGATCCTTGCGGCGCACCTCTTGATTGAACATAGGTATTAGAACAGAATGATCCGTCTGTACAGAAGAAAAATCTATCTTTTAAAAATTCACAAATCCAAGCATAGATGTAGTGCGCTGGATGTAGCTGAGCAAGATTGTTAATAAGGACCGTGTGTTCAACGCTGTCATAGGCTTAAGCAACATCAAGTGTCACCAAGGCCGCAACTTCTCTCTTGCGCATTTAGAGTCGTATTCGGCTCTCGAGATCCACATGCGCGGACCATATGGAACAACCGCGGCGAAAGCCAATCTGTGCGGGGCTGAGGCCATTAACGTGATGAACATGCTCTGCGAGGCGCCTGTGTACTACTCTTCCTATTAGCTTTACTAAATTTGAGTTTAAAGCAATCGGCCGAATATTGTCTAAATGAAATTCATTCTCTGCATTTTTCAAATGTAAAATTATTCTCGCAATTTTCCAACTGTAAGGAAGCCACGAGTTTTCCAATGACGCATTTACAATATCCAGAAGGTAAGTTGGAAAGTCTCGCGCTAAAACCTTTAACATGCCCACAGTAACCCCATCAGATCCCGGGGCAGCAGACTGCATCGAGGAAACAATTCGGAGGAGTTCCGACGCGTCCTCCTTGGGATAGTCCGAGCTGGGGGTGAGATTGTGCAAAGGTTCCGTTTTCTGCACTTGGAAACGTAAACCCAGCCCCTTAGCGATACGTTCAAGGTGTTGTTTAGCTTCCTGCGGTGTCAATACCACTGACTTTATGCGGTTGAAGGCCGGAGATTTGTTATTCTGCGCCATGAATCTATATAGAGCCTTCTTATTCTCAGCTTTATAGAGATATGTGTTTAAATTTTGATTATAATCCTCCTTTGCTTTTTTAACAGTTCTTTTGAAAGATGCACAGTAGGACTTTAATTTACCCAATTAGCTGGGCTCTGGTTATAGGAAAGGCTTTTCCATGCTGTTTTTCTAAGGCGATAAGCTTTCTCACACTCCGCCGTCCACCAAGGAGACGGCTGTCTGGCAGAGGCAGTAGCGTACACAGAGAATACAGAGCTCTCAGCAGCATCTTGCAGAAAGGAAATTGCCCGATGAGCTCTTTCTGCTCGACCTGAGCTAACTATGGAGGGAAGCGAGGCAGATATCAATTTTTTATACTTAATGTGATCTACAAATTTCATGGTTGCACCTCTTTTTCTGATTGGAGAGGACATAATAGTAAAGGTTATTAGAAAGCGGTCACTAGATGTACCTGAGTATACTCTTGATCATGCAGATACTCCAACGCCACGAAATGCTAATGTTAAATTTATGACTGAACGAGAAACTCCACGCATTAAGGTTACTGCTCCGGAATTGCAGCAGCGTACTGCATTCATAGATATCCATGACCAGAGAAGCTGGCCGCAGGAGTCAGAGCGACTACCCCAGACACTGTGGTGCGAATTAAAATCCCCTGCGATGACTGTGTTGTTTGCTCGCTCAGTAAGGTATCCGAACAGTTTGTCCTGTGAACACCTACATTAAAGTAGACGTTAGCAATAGTTACTGCGGTGCACTGTGAAAGGAAGATTTCAACCGCCAACAACTCACAGTCAGGGAGCATAACTTTCTGCGAGATTGATGCTCGGTGACATATTTTTGTAGAGATCATAGTTATTAACCCACCACCCCTGTCATTAATGCGGTCTAGCCTGAAAACATGGAATGGTTTCATTGAAAATGATTTAAGTGGAGAGAGCCACGTTTCTTGCAAAATCACAATATCTAGATTATGTTTATGAAGAAGTATTTCAAGATCCGCGAGAGAAGAAAGTACGGAACGACAATTCCATTACAGAACCTTTAGACCCGCCATTATTATTGACTGATGAAAGAGGCAGCGACAGCCTCCTTCAGCACATCAGTCTGGGCGACTAGTTAGGGGGGTCCTTACTTTGCTTTGATTTGCGGAACAGCTGACTTCGATGGCGAGGAAGAAGCTCGACGCTTCTGGGAAGGACAGAGCATTTCAACATCCGTGTTACAGATATCTATGTGAGAGACACTGCCATTAGCGCTGTTGGCAGGCGGGACTTGGGATGCGTCGGGAGGCGACATGGAGTCACTCTTACTTGCAGCACAATTTAGGAGCGATGCAGCCGTCGCACCCAAAACAGATGATTGAGAAGGCAGAGAAAGGCCTGCAACAAGTTGAGATAAAGCCTCGGTGAAGTTGCACAGCATTCGCTCGACCACAACAGAAAGAGCCTGTTCTACTGAGGACACTATCGAAGTAGTCAAACTTGACTCTATATCTGCAAAAGAGCTTCGCGCACGGCTGGCATATGTATTATTCTTCCGATCCAGAATTGCATACGCATCTGCGCTCGAGCATCGCTTCGCTTGAATTATATCTAGCAGGCTTCGTTCGTCAGCTCGCTTCGAGCCGTTGGCATCATCAGCTGAGTGGTTACACTTGCAGAGGAAACACTGGGGCTGATCTGAGGAGCAGCTGTCATCCGAATGACCTTCTCCACAAACACGGCAGCGGGTCGCCGATTTACACGCTTTACCACTGTGACCGAAGCGCCAACAGTTGGTGCATTGAAGTGGACGGGGTTGCAGAGTAACCACACGATACACTATTGGCCAGACCTTGAGCTCAGAAGGACAGGAGGAGCCAGCAAAAGTAGTTGTAACTGATTCTGTCGCTACACGCACATCATTTAATTCTCTACTGCACCGGTAGACAGAAAGATCCCCCACACCTGCATCCTGAAACTCCTCCATTATTTCTTGTGGGGAAGATGCTGAGTCCACTCCACGAAAAATACCTTTGGAGCATGACCTTTCTTCCTGTTCTTCTCTTCTTCCTCTTAAAACATGGCACATACCCACACAGGGGATGGGCCAAGGTGTATAGTGGAATAAATAAGGATCTTTCCAAAGGTGATTACAACAAAATATTAGGGCCAAGCGGGAATTTCAAGAAATGTATCGAAGAAAAACGACAGAAGAATATTAAAGGAAATATAACAAACATCATTTCGGTGAAAAAAGAAGAGCGGCCTTTCATATTCTTCTTACTCTTCCTCTTCTTCTTCTCTCTCCTCCTCCTTCTTCTTCTTCTTCTTCTTCTTCTTCTTCTTCTTCTTCTTCTTCTTCTTCTTCTACTTCTTCTTCTTCTTCTTCTTCTTCTTCTTCTTCTTCTTCTACTTCTTCTTCTTCTTCTTCTTCTTCTCAGAATAGTATCCGGCTAAGGCTGTTGCAAGTTTTCTTCAGACGTCCTGCGTCATGTATCGTACGGACAATGGAGGGGATGGACCAGAAATTTAGGCACGAATTGCAGCTAACCAGTCGATATTGTTAAATATAGAAAGCACAAGGAGAAAACACGCGTCCACAGAACACAAAAATACTGAAAAATTAATACTGCACATATAAGAACTATCAACATTAGATTCGTACGGATACGTGTTCAGTTCTATACCACTGTCCACACCATTTCCCCCAACGTGGCTGGCCTGGCTAGCCTTCGACCAGCCGAAGGACCAGTTGGCTTTGGGGATTCTTGCGCAGGATATCCTCGACCCATAACGCTGGGTCCAAATAAATTTCTTCCTCGCTTTCTTTCAGACCGGTGATTAGGCGGTGCTCGTAAACTATAATCTTCAGCAGCACTACCTCGGATGCGACTTCGTTTTGATTCCAAAATTCCAAACTGCGTCGCTGTTGACAAGGTTCAAGATGATACTCTTTGCATCAGATACAGCGTGCAAGATAAACCTCCCTTGCGGTCCACACGGTATTAGACGGACAACGCTATGGCTCACGTGCGCTTAAGATAGCATTACTCGTCTTGGAAGTGCTCCTTTTGTTCCTTTCTTTGCAGGAACTTTTTCAAAACACTGCTGTTCTAATTTGTACTTTCAACTGACCATTAAAGGGCAAGCTCAGAGGCTTTCCTAATCCACGGGTCGCTTAAGAATTGCGCACTAGCCATCCCACTATTTCCATTTATCAAGTAGTGGCAATAGTAGTAGTAATAGAAGCAGCAAAATTAGTAGTAGTAGCCCTAGCAAGATAGCAGCATTAATTTCAGGGGCGGTAGCAACAGTAGTAGTAATGATGAATGGTGAAAATCAAGAGTGGCCGCGGGCACAGTAACTGCCTCGTTCGGCGGTTAATGGATAACCGGCCCGGGGCCCTAAAAGGAGTCAGGAGACAAAGTAGTAGTACGGGACCGTTTATTTCAAGGATAAAATGATTCGATCTCTAACCAGCGATGAAGGGTTGCGGCTTGACAATTGCAAACGGTGTGCCTTACGTCCCACGTTATTTCATATATGTTCGTGTTAGTTTTTATTTTGTGCGAATTAATGGGTGACAGCCGCCTTTGTAACGTGTAAAAATTTCTATGTTCGGTAAAAAATTTTGTTCTGACTTTGCAAGCGCTGTGCGTACGCCATCTTTTGTTTTGTGCGTGCATGTTCCCTTCGGCTGCGGTTAATAAATGAGAGCCCTTACCAACTTCACGAGAGTTTGTATTTACCTAGCGGAAAATGTCCAATGCTCTTGATTGGCGACTCTTGTTCATTCCTTGTACCTCTCACCTAATTTTTAACTACAGGCTATTTATTGAAGGAGCGTAATGGAGCCGCCGCGCTGTCTAAGTGGTTGCGGCGCTCGGCTGCTGGCCCGAAAGACGCGGGTTGGATCCCAGCCGCGATAGTCGAATTTCGATGGAGGCGAAATTCTAGTGGCCCGTGTACTGTGCGATGTCAGTGCATGTTAAAGAACCCCAGGTTGTCAAAACTTCCGGAGACCTTCACGACGGCGTCTCTCATAGCCTGAATCGCTTTGGGACGTTAAACCCCCATAAACCATAAACCGAAGGAGCGTAATGAGGGCGATCACGGCGAAAACTGTCCGGCGTTGCCGTCTCTGTAAAGCATCCACCTGCCAACGATGGCAGGTGGGGGATTCTCCTCTTTCCATCTGCCACCTGCCAACTGTCCACCTTTGCTCTTGTAGGGGAGAGAAGGCCGACGCAGGACGAAGCATGACCCAGCAAAAATGAAAATGACTAAGAAAATGACTCACACAACCGCAGGCCTACGTGCAAAATAGACAGCTCCCAAAGCAATCTATGCGTACAAACGCAGCTTGCGGGAGCTGTTTCCTCCCCACATTACTGAGGAAAAGTAAACTGTGTCTCACAAGACCCACAGGTGGCTGTGTTTGAAGCAGCCGCCTGACGCAGCATTGGCGCATCGCTTAGCCGCTGAAACTCTGCGCCGGTAGTGGTGTGAGGACTTACCGCGATCTGTCAGCGTGACACGTGATGCGCACTTACCACAGCCGGAGATTACCAAATGGGGAGGGTAAAAAGGAGACACCAGACGAAAAGATGAATTTCTCAGACAACGACAGGCCTGCACGCAATATAGACAGCCTCCCGAAAGCAACCTGAGCACAAAGAACGCTGCAGAAACTAATGAGGAGTCATAATTTGGATAGAAGCGAAACTAGAATACATTGGGGAATAAAATACAATGATACTATTATTGTAACAGAAAGAATAAAAATAGACTGGCGACTGAAAGCAGAATAGTATCGCATTTCCTTCGCATAAATCCAATTTATCGCTCCTAAATTTCCTCGATTGCCAACCATGGCGGGTGGCAGATGGCTTTTAGGAGGAGTTGCCGCTCTAAGCCTGCCATCTGCTTTAAAACCAGCCGGAACGAAACGTCCGCTGTTATGAACCAGGGCCTATAATGAAACACCGGCAATAATAAAAATGAAACCCCAACTCTAAGACACATCGGCTCTAATAACAAAGAGGCGATAGCGACTGGTAAGCAGACTTCAGAGAAAATGATAGTCAACAGATGCTAGCTTTGATAGTGGCTCAGTGAAGTTACAAGTAGCGTCAGTGTTCGTAGTTGTATAGTTGGTGCTACAGGTCGCAGAAGGGCAGCACAAAAAATGAAGGTAGAGAATAATGCTCTCTCAGTTCCTAAGCCTCAATCGAATTATTCGGCCCTCATTTTTTCATCTTGTCAGGTCACGACAAAATTGTTTGAGACAGGGTACTTATGAGCACGTTGAAATTTAAGAGTTCATATTGGACATTTTGTCTTTACGATGCCGTCGTCAATCTCTAAAGGCCAACTTTAATTTGTCCCCAGGGGCACTGAGGACGCGGCTTTAAAATGGCGAGTAATGTAGAAAAATTTGGCTTTCCAAACGAAAAATTTTCGCTCATGCGAGTCATTTTCGATGCTGTTGCAAATGTTCTTCACTGAAATAAACCGTGAAGTACTATAAAGTATTTAAAAGTTTTAAAAATAGCTATGGCTTGAACCTTGATGTCTTTGGGGCTCCTCGACCGAGCGCCGCTTTGTTGGGCTCCGCGCAAAGCTTCTTTCTTCAGTTTAAAACCTGTCGCCCCCACTCGATTTCACGTGCAGATGCACAGAAACAAAAAAGAAAAGTTGCATGGTCTCGCAACGTGACTGCTGCTCGTCAGCCGTGCACCGATATGCTTGCTCGTCTCGAGTTGCATTGTTCTGGGCCCGGACATGAGCGATCATGGACCGACTCATCTTTACAAAACGGCCGTAAGCGAAAGTAGCCAAGGACCAAAAATCGCACGAAGGCTGCTTTTCTCGTGGCTTGTTTGGCCCGACTTTGACGCTTGCTAGACAGGGATATATAGATACGGGATCGACATACTATAGATTCGAGTTGTGGTGCTCAGACATCACGCTGCCGCCTGTTATTTTATTTCATTATGTAACCACCCCAGTTGCCATGGCGACCACTTTAAGGCCAATATCTTGGATTCTATCCATGGAATCAGCATAACTAGTTGGCTCGGAACGCGACCAGCACAGGTAGCACTCTAAAATACGCGGACATCCTACAGCACATGGGACTGAACCGGCGAACATACCTATCCCGTCACAGTCGGCAGAGCAGATAAGGAGCAGGCATCTTCTGGCAACTATACAGACCAGCTCCTTCAACGATATCAAATTCAGCAGGATGTATACCTTACGTGCAACGAATTCAACAGCAAGCACTGCGAGGTGCACCATAGTGTGGCAGAGTGACGGCACCCAGAGTACCACTCGCGTAATAGGCACCCAGAGTACCACTCGCGTAATAGCGTTCTGAAGCGCAGTGGGAAGTCCGGCTGACCAGCCCCGACCCCGAGGTCCGGCTCATGAAAGTAAACAGGGCGGGGCGAAGGGCAAGGGCCCACGGCTTCCCATACTAAGGCCGCTGCCCACCTAAGGCGAAGGCTCTCTTGCTCTCTCGCTCCATCTTATGGCAAGGCATTAGATGGCGCTTTCGATATCCCATTGAAGGTGTTTCAGGTAAGATTTAAGTAATGTGCGAAAATAGGCTTCTTGGGGTGAAATATGGCTTTTGCGGCATAGTGTTGTGTATTTTGGCGAACACCGCAAAGCCGGTGAATAGTCTTAACTAGTAAGCTGGTTAATTAATTTCTGCTAGTCAACTTTTACCTATCACAGTTCGGCAGCTGGTTGCGATTAGAGAACTGTAGCTGGTATTTAGTTACAGACATATCATAATAAACATATACACATATCAGTTTTAGTTGTAGACATATAAGTTTCTCGAATTTCTAAAACGCGATTGCCCCTCAACGCTTTGGTTTGACAATATCTTGCTACATCCCGCGAAAATACATGCGCTTTCGAAAGCTATGCAGATAAAGCAACCCCTCCAGTGCAAGTAACTAGTCGAAAAAGACAAATTTTGTTGAGCCACAGCGGCAAGGGTAATCGTGGTCTCGAAATTCTAAAAACTGATATGACTATTACTAACGACCGGCTAAAAATCTCTAATAGTTAAAATTCAATCATTAAAATTAATTAACGAGCTTACTGCATAAATGAAATCTGCGGTTTTGTGCTACTGATGTTTATTTTCAGTGCTTATTTGAGGTGCTGTATTGTGGATGTACTTCCAATGCTACGTCATACAGAGTTTGTGTCCGATCTGCGCCGTGGACAGAAGTCCCTAAAAGCTGCGGAGTGTATCTTGTGTAGATTGTATAAATTTACGAAGCTGCCTGCCTGCAGCCTACGCAGGTTGGAGGCATCTTCGGTATAGTATTCCTTCTATTGTAGTCTAATATCGTAGAGTAGTTAGAATCGATGGGCGTTAGGCCCTTTACAGCACATGTGTGGAGGGCCCGGTAGATCGTGCTTCGTCCGAGCCGCTCTATCCGCATGTAGATTCCCCGTAATCCTTTCGCGCTACCCAAGTTATCGTTTGGGCTAAATTCTATTTGGTCTTCTTTAAGTTTGGTCAGTAATCGGTGTGCGTTTCCATGAATCCTTCTACTTTGGAAATTCCTCAATACTCTTTGTGAATCTTTTAGGATTGCCGGCGGTTCCCTTGATTTTCTTCCCCGCTTGCACAGCGAGTCCGATGGAGACTTTCTCCGGTTACGTGATAGTTGTGTAGGATATTGAAACGAATAATCCCTGGATAACGACGCAGAGGAAGTGCCTGGGTGGTGCGCACGCTTTGTCCGGGGCTCCCTGTGATCTGTGCTCTGTGCCCTTATCGCCCTTGCGTCTGACTACCTTTCGGGCAACGCAACATCTTAGGTGGAGGTGCTGGGTGACGATTTTCACACCACTGAGCTCCGAAGCGGTCATCAGTCCGGGCCATCATCACCACCACCATGGCTCAGCTCGGCGAGTCGCGGACCACTCTTTCCGTTCCTTTAGTGGTCATGACTCACCCCCCCCCCCCCCCCCCCCCCGAGACCCCAGTACCTTATCTGGCACCGCCAGGTTCAGCCTTTATGAGCGAGTAAGCACCTATAACCGTTGGGATCCTTCATTAATTCTCGCTAATGCCATTTTTTATCTGGATGGCACGGCGAGGGTGTGGTATGAGACCTATGAAGAACTCACAAGCTGGTAGTTGCGAAAAGAGAAATTGCGAATGCTGTTTGGAATACCTAACGATAGGCAGCTCACTGTTAAATTAGCAATTTTTGCCACAAGGTCGGCCACACCATGAGCGAGTCCGACCAGGTGGGCCACGTGCTGAAACACATCGCTGACGATGATTTTCATCTGCTCGTATGTAAAGATTGCACTACTCTTGATACCATCATCAATGAGTGCCGTCGATATGAGGAGGTCAAAAGCCGTCCCATTCCTCATAAACAGTTTTCCCGACTTCCGAACACAGCCGCCACATCTTGTGAGGAGCTGCCATTTCCATCCCAGATGCCTCGGACTCTCCTCTCCTCACTGACATAGTCATAAGAATGGTCCGACGTGAACTCGAAGCCCTAGCCCCTGCGGTAACGTTATCGACCACTCCAGATATCCTCTTGCTCGCCGCGTAGCTTATTTAGGCCTTCGTGGGGCAATAAATCGCCCATCTAAACCTCCCTCCGGCTGTGTGCGCCATCAGAGGCTCGGTCACACCGAAGCATAAAGCAACATAAGTTGGCCCGGGAGCACCGAGAGTTGTCCCCGATGTGCCATTAAGTCAGTGCTTGTCGGGCTACTATTTCTGTCGTAATTTCACCGCTATCTAGACTCCCGCATCCGTATAAGCTATGCACATTTGTGGAATTACAACCACATCTGGAGGTGTCGGCTTCTCTTACATCGATGTTTAGCCCCTTATGCCCACGGAAGTGAGGCGGAACACCTAAGCAACCCAGCAATGAAGAGCCAGACTAGAGTCAGTGCCGCTCAGGTTCAAACATTGTGTGGGCTTACACTTCCTTTGGGTGAAAAATGATTCTACTTAAGTGGCCTTCTGCAGAGACAACATATTGACAGTGTTGATCCATCATGCATGCTTTTCAGAGGCTGTATAGTTCACTTAGAAAGAACATGTCTAACAGTTCATCAGCAAATGGCAGAGCAGTGAGATAGTGTTCAGAATTCGGTGCCGAATTACGTAATTTTTGCAATGTCCATTGCAAGATATCCCAGAAGGGCATGGCATCTTTGCAATTACTGAAACAATGCTAAATCGTTTCAGGACCATCTCAAAGGTGGCAATTTACCAGAAAGAAAAAAATGTACCTTTTCTTTAAATATATTTGATACGGAATGTCTCGCTATGTAGCCTATAAAAAGTATCTTAGTACCCGGCGAGAACGGCAGTTTACGCACTCTTTTGTGTACGTCATGTCTCGGAAATAAAATACACATAGCCGTACATGGGCGGAGGGAAGGGCATATAAATGAAATCCTTCTGCAACCGTTCTCTCGAAAGGGCAAACGGGAACGCAGGGAGGAGGGGGGGGGGGGGCGACCGCCGCGATGGCTCAGTGGTTAGCGCGTTCGGCTACTAAGCCGAAGTACCTGGGTTCGAACCTGACCACGGGCGGCCGCGTTTCGATGCAGGCGAAACGGAAAAGCACCTGTGGGCTGTGCGTTGTCAGTGCCCGTTAAAGATCCCCAAATGATCGAAATTATTCCGGAGACCTCCACTACGGCACCTCTTCATACCTTTCGTTTCTCAGTCCCCTCCTTTAGCCCTTACCTTACGACGCGGTCCAGGTGTCAGCCGAGAGGTGAAACAGATACTGCGCCATTTCCTTTTCCCAACAACCAATTTTCATTTCATTTCTCAGGGGGAAACGAACCAGCAGGAAAGGAACAGCCAAATACACCTCACGCATTAAGCCCGACCAACATGGATGATCAGAAACATTACGAGTCTTAATGAGGTTCAATAAAATATGAACTGGAATGAATTGGAAGAATAAACGACTATTGGCTGTGGGGCACTTAAATTTTACTGCCGATAAACAGATTACATACGGTGAGCCTGCAAAAATTGAGAGACCATAGGGGACAATGCCAGAGCATAGTGCTGAAGAGCTGGCACGCGGTGTTTCCAGTAATGTGCAGTATGCTTTAGGCACTCAAAGGTACGCCAAGGTACTTGGGACGTCTACGTGTCCATTGCATACCAGCATATTCAGCACTTGTAGATCCCCATATTTCAAACCAGAGACCACAATGCCTACAATACTGAACCGAAGTCCTCCGTTAAACGAATAACCTCATCAGTGCTTGGCTTATTAGCGCAGGAAGACACAACGTTGTCTGCATAAGCTAATATCTTCAGTTCGTGGCCCATAATACAAAAACCGCTGACAGCTCGAGAGAGAAAGAAAAGGGGTAGAATAAAGGCGATGAGATTAACCAGAAAAATGTTCCGGTTGGCTACCCTGCGCTGGAAAAGAGGGATGCGGGCCGCGTAAAAGAGTGGAAGTAGAGTAATGAGGTAGAAAAACTAGCTACCCTCTATACGCAATGCCTTATGACCTCAACCATACCAAAAGCTTGGAAGAACGCAAATATTATCTTGATACATAAGAAAGGAGATGCCAAGGACTTGAAAAGTTACAGACCGATAAGCTTACTGTCCGTTTCCTATAAGGTATTTACTAAGGTAATCGTTAGTATAGTCAGGCCAACATTAGACTTTATTCAGCCAAATGATCAGGCAGGCTTTCGTAAAGAATATTCCACAATATATCATGTTCACACTATCAATCAGATGATATATAAGTGCTCAGAATATAACCAACCCCACGTATACAGCCTTCATGATCAAGAGAAAGCATCCGATTCAGTGGAAACCTCAGCAGTCATACAGGCATTGCGTAATCAGGGTGTAGAAGAGCCTTATATCAACATACTGGAAGATATATATAGCTAAAGCACATTGAACATAGTCCTCCATACAGTGAGCAGTAAAATTCCAATAAGGAAGGGCGTCAGGCAAGGAGACACGATCTCGCCAATATTTTTCAAACGGTGGTATTCCGATTCCTGAACTGGTAACAGTTGGGGATAAAAGTTAATAGAGAATTCCTAAGCAATCTGCGACTCGCTGATGACATTGCCTTGCAGAGTCACTCAGGAGATCAATTGCAAAGTATAATCAATGATTTAGACAGGCAGAGCAGAACGGTGGGTCTAGTAATGAACACGAAGAAAACCAAAATAATGTTCAACAGCCAAGCAAGGGAAAAGCAGTTCCCAAATGGAAGCGAGGTGCTGGAAGTGGCAAAGGAATACGTCTACTTAGGGCAGGTAGTGACAGCTGATCCGGATCATGAGAGCGAAATAACTAGAAGGATAAGAATGGGGTGGAGCGCATATGGCAGGTTCTCTCAGACCATGAATAGCAGTTTACCAATATCCCTCAACAGAAAAGTGTACAAGAGCTATATCTTACCGGTACTCACCTACAGGGAAGAAACGTGGAGGCTACCGAAAAGGGTTCAGCTTATGTTAAGGACCACGCAGTGAGCCATGGAAAGGAAAATGATAGGTGTAACGTTAAGAGACCAGAAGCGGGCAGAGTGGTTAAGGGAACAAACACGGGTTAATGACGTCTTAGTCGAAATCAAGGGGAAGAAATGGGCTTGGTCAGGGCATGTGATGCGAAGGCAAGATAACCGCTGGTCCTTAAGGTGAACGGAGTGGATTCCATGAGAAGGCAAGCGTAGCAGGGGCCGGTAGAAGGTTAGGTGGGCGGATGAGATTAAGTTCGCAGGCATAGGGCGGGCGCAGCCGACGAAGGACAGGGATAATTGGAAAGACATGGGAGAGGCCTTTGCCCTGCAGTGGGTGTAGTCAGGCTGCTGCCGATGATGATGATCATGAGAGCAATGTGGTCCATAGCAAGCACGAAACGCAATGACAAACGCACTGAATGTCGCAGGCCACCGCAGCTGCAGCCTGCACACCTTGAGGGCTGCCGAGCGCTACAACCTTAGTAGGACAAATCGACATTCCTCAATCACTAACACAAGGCAGTCAGGCAGGAAGACAGCTCGACTGTTTAACACTTATGCAAGGTGGGTCTGAGTATTGTGCGAACAGGAATGGGGAAAGCGCATAGCCTTATGTCACAGAGCACATAAAATGCACACTGGCTGTCAGAGTCGGCCATTCTGCAATCAAGCGCGTGTAGTTCTTTTTGTAACAAAGGCGTATCGCAGTAGAAAGAATTGATCCCAAAGAATTGGCCTTGCAGGTCAATGAGCAGCAGTGGTAGTTGTCCGTATGTCTCACTGCAGTACTGTAACTACATACCCACAACACGCAGATTAGAGTGTACTGACCGTCCCCTCAAGCCACATGTTTGACGAGGTCCAATCGAAGTACACATTGTAAGCTGTAGCTGATTCTAGAGTACTTTAACAAAAGTCTCATAATGAACACTAGAAAGCGTGATAGGTCTGTAGCCATCTACGAGCCGGGTTTTTCCTTCTGATAAGTTTATGGTATTAAGACAAAAAAATGTTGAAAAATGACGGTGTTAAAAATTCGAGATCTGTACTAGCCTGAAAAATTTTTGCAGTCGTACAGAGGATAAGTGAGGTTTGAATGTCTTGTAAAACTCCCCTGAGAGGCCGCAATGTCCCGGGGTTTTTGAAAGTGGCAAACGATCAATTGCATCTTCCAATTCACCCCCTCCCCCCCTTTAGCGCAAAGTGCGATACAATTTAGGGCCCACTGTTGGTCGGATATGGGTAATTCAGACGAGCCGTTGGCAGCTCAATGTGGGTTATGAAACGGGGACCCACATGGATCTCAAGTGGATGCGCACAAAGACCCTGATCGGTCCCCTTTGGGAACGATGTCGGCAAGATTTAGGTGGCATATGTGGGGCAGATCTCACGAAATGCGGTAAGCCCACCCAACTCCCCCATCTGTCGTACTCTGGACAGATGTGGGCAGCCCCTGAAGACAAAAAATCTTGGGTAGTTTTGGGGTAGCTCCGGATCCAGTTTCTCCTATCGAACCAACAGGCACGAATATCAAAAATTAATTTTTCAATTTTTATATGCTAGCCTGATCCAAGCAGCCCTACACACTAGGACATGAGGGCAATGTGAGAAGTCCGCGACATGCTGGGCATACTGCAGGCAGCCCACGTGGGTGGGTTGCGAAATATAATGGTCTGTCTGTGTGTTGTTGCCAGGAAGAAAGAAAAGTAAAATGCATAGGCCTGCTCACTGGCCCAAGCCGAGCCACAATCGCTACCACGTGCAGATAATAGGAGAGTTGAAAGATGGGATAAAAAGACAGGATAGTATAGACGCGCTGAAGACAAGGCCGATCCCGGAGGCAGTGCAATACCGGACCAAACGGTGGCGGAAGTGAAGCAACCTTCAAACTTTCCGCCACATTTCCAAAAATATTTCCAATTGGACCGTAAGAATATGTTTTTTAGAGCCGCAGGTAGTTACGCGCAGACTGGTAAGGTGGCACAGTTACTGCTATGTTCTGGCCATTTTTCACGATTTAGGTGAGTGCAAGAGGTATAACCTATTACTTTTTTTGTACACGAGTAAAGATGCTCAGAATTTTTATACAAATCATCCATAAAAGCAGGATATAACCATGTATAACACCGATGCGCTAAATGGAAGATGGCGTGCATGATAGCATATAGGCAGCTCGTGTGCAGCGCCATTACGGGCAATGTGGGACAGACTCCGGCATTCTATTCGCAGTCCTATTTGGGCTTCCCGCTTTTTAACTGCATAGAGCCCGGATTTATGTTTCATCAGCCCTAAAATCACCGACAAGACCTATGCAAGCAGCATGCGGGTACGCGCCTTTTGCAGCCCCACCCCGGCCCATGTGGGACCCACAGAGATTTGTGTGGACAGACGCTATTGGGCTTCAGGAGGTTTTTTCCGGACAGAGATCGATTTATTTTGCGCCTCCTTCAAATAACCGACAAGGGACAGATGTGGGCAGCACGCGGGCATGCCTGTTTTGCAGCCGCGACAGTGCCATTGCGGGACCCACAGAAGTTTATTGTGGGCAGCGCCATTTCGGCTTGAGGTTTTTCTTACATGGAGCCGACATTTATGCTGAATCTGCCCGCTTAAGTTCCCTAAAAGGTAGTCATGTGGGCTCGATGCAGGAAAGTGGTCTGAGTTAGCCCTAGCAACACCGATATGCCATCCATGTAAATCAAGAGGGGCAAGCCCAATTTGGGTCCAATTTGGACTTCCCGCCAGACGCACGTATTAGAAAAGTTGCCCAGCCCCACTTGCCCAAGTGGGACCCACAGGGGCCCCACATCGTGTGCTACTAAGGAAGGCTAAAAGAGCACACGAGAAAAAGCATACAACAGCTGTATCTTGCCGGTACTCACCTATGGGCCAGAAACGTGGAGGCTAACGAAAAGGAATCAGCTTAAGTTAAGGACAACGCAGCGAGTTGTTTCATGAAAAATGATCGGTGTAACGTTAATAGACCGGAAGCGGGCAGAGTGGGTGAGAGAACTAACAAGTGTTAATCACATCCTAGTCGAAATCAAAAGAAGCTGGCTTGGGCAGGACATTTAATGCGAAGATAAGATAAAAGCTGGTCGTTATGGGTAAAGGTGACGATTTCAAGGGAAGGCAAGCGTAGCAGGGGGCTGCAGAAGGTTAAGTGGGCGGATAACATTAAGAAGTTTGCGGGGTTAAGGTGGGCGCAGCTGGCAAAGGACACGGTTAATTGCAAAGACATGGGAAAGGCCTTTGCCTTGCAGTGGGCGTAGTCAGGCTGATGGTGACGATGATTACCGTGCACTTATCCTCAGAAAACGGCGTAATCATCGGCACCCAGCGCGCTACATGAACCTCATAGTGCATTAAGTGGCAGCAAAAAGAGAGGTGTAGTGATTCGCAAACTAGGTAAATTTGCATCAGTATCAGGTAGAGAAAGCAGCGGAACAGGACGCGTACACAAGAGAAGGAAATCACAAGGACGAGCGTCGCCCATCATCAACCAAGGCCTGTCTGGTTAGCTCGTCATAGTGCAAAGCAGGACTGCTGCGGAGTCATGCACGGGCCGCGAAAGAGCTCTGGGTCGAACTTTTAAACGTGACACTTTGCAGTTGTGATTTCCTGTGTGCACAAGGCTGGAGCCTCGCATTCAAGTTCGTCCACATTATACAGGCTCTGCAGCAACCGCTCCTCCTCATCATGTTTATGGTAAGACCTCACGGACACAATCTCAATGGCTAACCCACATACCTCTTGCTTGAACATCACTAAGCTGCAAAAAATAGGCCTGTCATGGTCAAGAAAGACTCCAAAGTTATCCTGACTCGCTGATTAAAGTCCTCCTCATCTCATGTAGAATTAAGCTCGCATAGTTCCCACTGCAACTAAAACTTGGGACGAGCACATTATCCAATCCATACAATGACAATGACATGATCAGAGGAAGAAACGGGCATGAAATAGCACGAAATATGCCTTTTAAGAAGAGCGAAGGCAACGTAAATCCGATCCAGACGTGAATGTGAGGCTCCTCTAATATATGTGAAGGTAGATGACAATCGGGCATCAATTAAGTCTGCGCTGTGAGTGATAGCTGATGAAATTCCAAGCGTTATCAGCACTTTTCCTAGGCCCTGTACGGACGCGTGTGTCGGGCCGCACATGCAAATAAGGTCAGCCATGAACACCAAACACACGTCGTAGTCTAGAAGAGTTGCAATATCTTGATATAAAACTGCTCGTTGCACCCGATTATTGAAGGTATGCACTTTAATGAACCTCCATGATTCCCCTTATAGGCGAGTCACAACATATCAAGCGCCCTTCTGTGTCAGCCTGGCACATAAAGTCAGAGACATAGACTCCTTTTGAAGAAGAGAAAGCAACGTGCTGAAAGGCCCACCAAATGTGACAGGCAGACATTGTTCTGTTTAGCAAAGCTGCGGGGCCACCTCAGCATCCAATTCACTTCTATTTTAGTATCTCGAACAGCCACGATATCTAGCCGACTGCCTGAAAACAATCGGCGCAACTGTACCTGTTCTGCCTAGACCGGAGCCCACAGATGTTGAGTGTTGCTGTCAGTGCTGCGCAACCCCGTAGCACAATAACTTGAGGGCTAAAAATCAATATATATGCAGATCCTCCTCGGGATGATTGTAGTTTTCTACAAATAAATGTGGATTAGCTCAGCTAATCCAGGATATACAAAGCGAAAGATGTCGGCATTCACTGCGTTCATTGGCATTGGCGTTGACAATGTTCTAGACGGCGATGGCTTTGAGGAAAGGAAGTGCGCATAACTGGCTCCCTGGATAAGCGGACGCCTCATTCGTGCATTGGTGCATGTGGCGGTGGTGAGAGAGAGATGTGGCCTGAATGCATTAGCGCTGACAGCGTTGTGGCTGACAAGCGGCACTGCAGCAATAGCTAGGCCGCAGCGTTCATTCGGTGATCAATCTCTCGCGATCAGCGATATGCCACCTCCCAGGGCTGTAGGGAGGGCGCGCTGCCTATCCAGTGTGTGCAACGCAATGTAGTAGTAAGTGGTTTTTATCAAAATAATAAAAAAAGAAAGGAAAAGTTTCTTGCTAGCCCCGGCATCTGCCATCGATAAAGAAGCACCTGAGCTGGAGCAGCGGAAATGAAGGGTAGCAGGCAAAATGGAGAAAAGAAATGAAAGAGGTGAGGGGTCAGGAAGACAGGATAGGGGGAGAGGTAATATACACAAACTATTTACACAATAAGCGATGTGTCCAGGTTTTGCGCGTGATTAGTTCATGATGGAGCAATAAACACACACGCGCACACTACTATGTTGACTACAACTTGAGTGGGGCGTCCAGTTGTTATTCGTCCAAGGTAGAACTCAAGGAGCCTTCGGTCACTGCGTGTGACTACCTGGCGGAGAACAGCTGCAGTCAAAGCAGGCTTTTGCAGTTGGACACCAACGCCACGAACATGAAAGCGAGATATAGGTGTAGATCTGTCATGTCTCAGGTATGCGTCTGATTTGTGGACCTTATTTAGCATTTAAGTCACTACGGTGGAAGGCTAACCACACCAATAGCTAACAACACCTCCGCCTCTCTCTCAACCTCGCTAAACATCCAGTCGCTATTGTTGTTGTTGCCTTAGTGACATGGCACATACCCACGGCGTGGGATTGGCCAGGGCCCACTGCGGATACAAACGCACTCGTGGGGAAGGAGGGGAGTAATTGGATAATTTTTTGTCTTAGATTGGAAGTTGGATAAAATATGGGTAAAAAAGCATAAATGAGAAAATAAGCTGCGCTTTAACTACTGATAAACGTGATTACAGAGCGAAAGCTGTGGTGTATCGGGCACCCTGTCCTGTCCACTTCTGTTCGTCCTTGTTTGTTTCGCGCTGCATTCTTTTAACTAGATGCGGCTTGGTGTCTGTGACATTGAACTATGAAAATAAAATTGGTTTTTGGGGAAAGTAAATGGAGCAATATCTGTGGTGGTGGTAGTGGTTTTATTAAAATTAATAGTAAAAAGGGAGGAAAAGATTTTTGCTAGCCCCGGCATCTGCCATCGATACTGAAGCACCTGAGCTGGGGCAGCGGAAATAAAGGACAGCAGACAGAATGGAGAAATGAAATGAAAGAGGTGAGGGGACAGGAATAGAGGACAGGGGGAGAAGTAATATGTACAAACTATTTACACAATAAGTAATTTGTCCAGGTTGTGCGCGTGATTAGTTCATTTAAGAGGAATTAAATCACACACGCGCACAGCACTGTGTAGGTTACAACTGGAGTGGGGCGTCCAGTTATTATTCGTTCAAGGTAGAACTCGCGGAGCGTTCGGTCACTGCGTGTAACTACCTGACGGAGAACAGACGGGACGTCAAGCCCGTGTGTTCGAGGAATGCACAGAGGCTCACCAAAGTTCGCTCACGAGTGCGCGCACTGCCCTGCGGCCGCAATAGCGTCTTGATGGAGTCTGGTAGTATGCCCTGCACCCTATAGGCCGCGAGCATATCGCGACGAGCATCGGCGAACGCGGAGCAGCGAAGGAGCAGATGTTCGAGTGTTTCCACTGCACCGCATCCGTCACACACATTACTCGTCGCGATTCCGTGACGCACCCGTCGTTCCCCGGGCCACACGCAGCCAATGCGCGCGCGGAGGATCATTGCACGTTGCGACCGTGTAAGTGCGCGACAGCCGGTGACACTGTCGATGCGCTCACCTCCCGCGGTGCGTGGGTCGGGGTGCTGCTTTCGGAGATGGTCGTGAATGGCCGCACGCACGTCCTCCAGCGCAAGGGGCAGATCGCTGGCAGGTAGTTGGTGTGCAGCGGTCGCGAGGTCGTCAGCTTCTTCGTTGCCGGCGATGCCGCAGTGACCGGGCACCCACTGTGCACGCACGGCACAACCTCTCTGCGCGAGGCGCTCGATGCGCGAGCGAATTTCCCGCACTAGTGGGGTACCGCGGCCGTTAGACTGCAGGCGGCTGAGGGCGGCGCGGGAGTCGCACAGCAGAGCACTCCTGGGCGGCGGAGGGCCGAGGGTGAGCAGCAGGTCCAGCCCGAGCCGGATCCCCATCAACTCCGCCGTGGTGGAGAAGCCCAGGAAGGTTGCGTGTTGCTGGCTGTGCAGTCGCAGAGCGGGGATGGTGGCCGCCGCAGCAAGGGAGAAGCTGTCGCGGGCCACTGAGCCGTCGGTGTACACGAGGAGATGGTCCTGAAGCTCCTCGTGTATGACGGCTCTGGCCAGCTGCTGCACAGCGCAGAGGGGTGTGCTCCGCTTTCCCGCGATGCCGACGATCTCTCGCTGTACCTCCGAGGCAGCAGGCCAGGGCGCGCAGGAGCCGTAGGGGGGTGGGCCTTGGGTCAATTGCTCATACTCGAGCAGCGCCGCGCCCATTCGTGAGCGCGGGTGCGAGCGCATACGCTGCAGCAGCGAGCCGTCGTCCGGTGCGCGGTGAAGCCGGTCGATGTGATTCAGTGCCCTGCGCGCTGCTTGGAGCTCAAGGGGCCACGCTCCTGCCTCGGCCAACGTTGCGGCGCACTGCGAGTTTTTGGGCAGGCCTAGGCACACGCGCAGGGACTTGCGGTGCTGAAGCTCGAGCTTCTTCCAGCATATCTGTCTCACATATCGGCGGATACCTGAACCGGACCGTAAGAGAAAGAATAAAGGAGGGACTGAGAGAAAAAAGGAATTGGTTGGTTGGTTTTTTTTTTTTGGGGGGGGGGGAAGGAAATGGCGCAGTATCTTTCTCAAAAAGGAAGAAATGGGTGTCGATGTGGAGGGCTCCGGAAAAAATTCAACCACCTTGGGATCTTTGAAGTGCACTGACATCGCACAGCACACGGGCGCCTTTGAATTCGTTCCGAACACTTGATAGGCTACCCGCCGCGGTGGCTCAGTGGTTAGGGCGCTCGACTACTGATCCGGAGTTCCCGGGTTCGAACCCGACCGCGGCGGCTGCGTTTTTATGGAGGATAAACGCTAAGGCGCCCGTGTGCTGTGCGATGTCAGTGCACGTTAAAGATCCCCAGGTGGTCGAAATTATTCCGGAGCCCTCCACTACGGGACCTCATTCTTCCTTTCTTCTTTCACTCCCTCCTTTATCCCTTCCCTTACGGCGCGGTTCAGGTGTCCAAAGATATATGAGACAGATACTGCGCCATTTCCTTTCCCCAAAAAATCAATTATTAATTATTATTAACGCGTTCGCCCTCCCACTCTGGAAGTTAATTGTTGATCGCGTGAGGTTGGTCAGCAAATAAACGCTGGGTCCTTATCACTGCAGTGCCGCGTGTCTGCCACAACGTTCTCAGCGCTAATGCATGCAGCCCACGTCTCTCTCTCACCACGGCCACTTAACTTAAAGCGCGATGAGGCGTCCACTTACCCGGGCAGCCAGTTATGCTCCCTTCCTTTCCTCAAAATCGTCGGAGTCTGGAAAGTTGTCAACGCCAACGCCTGTAACACAATGAACGCCGACGGCCTATAATAATTTGTTTTTGGGGAAAGGAACAGACAGACAGACAGACAAAGAACTTTATTGATGGTCCTGAGGAACCGCGTTAGGGTACCTCCCTTTTCAGGGAGTCCCCGTAGCCGTCGCGGGCCGCACCCACGTCGGGGTCGGAAGATTGGGGTCCTCCGCCCTGTCGCAGGCCCTCTGGACAGCCCGTAGTTGCTCTGAGAGGTCGCCGCTCTTAAGGGCTGCCTCCCAGTCGGATAGAGTGGTAAGCGATGAGCTGCGTAACGCAGGGCATTTCCAGAGCATATGAGATAAAGAGCAGTACGCCTTCCCACAGTCTGGACAGTGGGGTTCTACATTAGGTGCAAAGTGACTGAATCGTCCCTGGAGGGGGACGACCCCATTTGGAGCATGCGAAAGGCCAACGATTGTGGTCTAGTAAGTGCAGGATGCGGTAGCGGATGCGCCCGCCGAGCGAGTTGATAATGTGCCAAGATTTCATGGAACGTGAGAAGCAAATTCCTGTACAGTCCTAAGTCGCCGCCCGTGAGTCCACCGGAACCGCCGCGGTGTGTAGGACCTCGACGCACAGTCATGGGCCAACTCATTGGCGTTAACAACTTCAGAGTGCACATTGATTCCCATATGGGCCGGGAACCATTTAATGATATGAAAACCAGCAGCCCCTCGCTGCCGAGGATGGCCTGCCGCCTCCTTGGAAATCGAGCCGGAGGCGAACGCTCGGGCTGCAGACCTGGAGTCTGTAATGATTATTGGGACGTAGAGGGTTCTTCAGTGCTAGAGCTATAGCAACCTGCTCGGCTACTGTTGCAGAAACCTTCCGCACGGATGATGAGTTAATGAGAGTGCCATTGCAGTCAAGTGAAACTACGGCATAGTGATCAGAGCGCCCGTACTGGGCGGCATCAACGAAACATGCAAGATTCGGGGTGGACGCAGCCATTTTTAACAGGGAACGAGCCCGGGCTACCCGGCGCCCTACATTGTATTGAGGGTGGACGTTACGTGGCATGGAATCTACATGGAACGTATCTCGGACCATGGGTGATAGGGTCGCATTGCACTCCATGATTTCCTGGTGACCACATTTAAAGGATTCGAGGATGCGTCTCCCGGCTCGCGAAGATGAGAGTCGTATTATTTGGGCCACTCGTTGGGCCTCAATCACCTCTGACAGGGTGTTGCGCATGCCTAGTTGCATGAGACGAGCGGTGCTGGTAGTGAAGGGTAAACCCAGCACGCGCTTGATGCTTTTGCGCATGAGGGCGTCGATTTTGGCCTCATCCCGTTTAGACCAGCGCAACTCGGAGGCTACATAGTTAACGTGGCTCATAAGAAACGCGTGGCAGAGTCTGAGGAGATTTCTCTCACTTAAACCCCCCCTGCGGTTCGAGACCCGGAGGATAAGCCGAAGCATATTCTCCGTCTTGGAGGTAATGCGGGCTATAGTCTGTGAGTTGCCCCCGCGAGATTCTAGCAAGAGTCCGAGGACCCTGATGGTATCCACTCGGTTCATTTCTTGTCCGTCTCTCGTATAGAGGGCTATGGGAATTTGATCTAAGGGTGTGGAATACCGAACCCCCCGTCGTGTGGGCCTATACAATAGTAGTTCGGACTTGGTTGGTGACAGACTCAGGCCCGTGTCTAGCAGGAAGTGTTCTGTGACGTCAAGCGCCTCTTGGAGCGCACTCTCAACTGCAGCGTCAGACCCTCCAATGCACCACACGGCAATATCATCCGCGTAGAGGGCGTGACCCGTTCCTCTTACTGTAGCCAGTCTGTCCGAGAGGCCCTTCATGGCGATGTTAAACAGTAGGGGAGAGAGTACCGCCCCTTGCGGAGTGCCTCTCGCTCCCAATGTAAATTCCTGGGATTTTACTTGGCCTATTTTGACAGTGGCCTTGCGATCCCTGAGAAAGGAGCTAACGTACGCATGGAATCGTGGCCCAAAGCCCAGGTCCGAGATGGCGTCTAGCACGAACCGGTGCGATATGTTATCAAACGCCTTGGCCAAGTCTAGGGCGAGGATGCCCCGAGTATCCCTAGTATCGTCATCGATTATCTGCCTCTATAAGTAGCATGACGTCCTGTGTGGAGAGTGCCGGCCGAAAGCCAACCATGTTGTGAGGGAATAGCTCATTGGTTTCTATGTGCCTAGATATACGGTTGTGAATGGCATGTTCGGCCACCTTGCCCACGCAGGACGTGAGCGAGATGGGCCGCATGTTCTCCGGTGCAAGAGGTTTGCCTGGCTTCGGGATGAGCACCACTGAGGCTGACTTCCAGGAGTCAGGGACGAGGCCCGTTTCCCAGATTTTATTGACTTCCTCGGTGAGCAGCGCAACCAAATGTGCGTCCAAGTTGCCGAGGAGATTATTGGAGATGCCATCCGGACCCGGAGCAGAGCGACCGTTGAGCGTCTGAAGCACCTCCCAGATTTCGGATTTCGTGAAGGGGGCGTCGAGCTCCCCCACCGCTCCGCCCCCCCCCCCCCCGGTAAGGAGGATAATCCCCGTCACCGGAGGGGCCCAGCGGGAGATACTTTTCGGCCAACTCTTGCAGGATCTTCGTTAAAACATTAAGTTGGGCTAGTTGGTAACGGCTTAAAGGAATCATATTCTTAGCGGTAAGAAACAGACACAACACCAAGCTACACACACACAGGACACCCGCTAGACTTCAATTGCCTTTACTGGACACTTGTACGACATAAATATGTATCACTGAGCACACGCAGGTGCCTCGTCATCCGCATCAGGTCTAACTACGCCCTCCCCTCTCCTGCAAGGCATACGGTTGCGCAGATAAACAATCTTTTTCAGCAAACGCCAGGGAGGGAGTGCTTACACACATGTCGCCCGCTTCTTGAATACGAAAGGCTTCGATAATTTCCCTTTCTTTTTTGTCGGCTCCCACATGCATCACAGACGTAGCGTCATATACTGGGATACAGCCTTTACAACTTCTGCAATGCTTCACCAATTCAGCTCTACCGGCCTGTGACGAAACATCCCTTCTATGCTCTCTAATCCTGTCTTTGACACACCTTCCGGTCTGGCCTATATATACCTTGCCACAGGCAAGTGGAATGGTGTACACCACTCCCGTTCGGCAGGTTACAAACTTCAATTGGTGCTTTTTGCTGCAACACGGCTTCTTCGTTTCTGTGACTGCTGAACATAATCTTACCAGCTTTTCAGGGGCTGTCAACAGAACACCAACACCACACTTCTGGGCAACTTTTTTGAGGAGGTGGGATAGACTGTGGACGTACGGGATTGCGACCCGCCGCTCAAGCCTTTCTTCACCTGCCTTCACTTTGGCACCACCAAGCTCCCGTAGTAAAGCTTCGACCACCGCATTAACCGATTCTAGAGGGTAGTCCGCCTTGTCCAAACGGTCAACCTGCTCTTGCAGACTGGCTTCCATGTTATGCGGGCACGACACTCACGACATTCACAGTGCGCAAGTAGTTCCAAGTGCCCTCTGTAATTTTTATAATTACAGCATGTGAGCATGCGACCTACCTTGCAGCCAGTTTATACTCAAATGTAGAGTAAAAAACTACATAAATAAATTCCACTAAAACGGTATGCTTTGCTTCTGCACTGGCACAGTTCGTCTTTTTGCCTTGCTGAAGAAAAAACGAAAACGAAACTGTTGCAGTCCCAGCCGCGGAGGCCGCGTTTCGTCGCAGGGGAAAGGCTGAACAATGTCCCTTCACTTAGCGAACCAGGCGCATTTTAGTGAGCTACACGTCGTCTAAAAAAAATCCGGAGCCCTTCACTACGGCGTCCTTCATAGCCCAATGTGCCGCCACGGGAAATTGAAGCCCAGAATGTCGAGTTTAAAATTAATTGGCGAAAACGAAACAAACTATTTTCCTTCTAGAATGCTTCCCCGTAGGCAAGCCAAGACGAAGCCAGAACTTGCCGACGGTGGCGGCTCTCGTGTTCTAAAGTGGGCTAGACTTGGTTTGCTTGAGTGCTCTTCGAAACGGTCTGCCTTAGGAG
The DNA here is from genome assembly GCA_030143305.2 of Amblyomma americanum. NCBI lineage: Eukaryota > Metazoa > Arthropoda > Arachnida > Ixodida > Ixodidae > Amblyomma > Amblyomma americanum. The sequence continues at coordinate 24,104 of JARKHS020010025.1, read as the reverse complement.
GACGCCGAAGTGTTTGATGAGTTGGTGCTGTCAGTGGAATCAACGTGGACGCTTTTGAAGATCAGGAAATTAGGGGGAAAAAAGAAGAGCTCGTGTTACCAGAACCTCGGACGCTTTCTGCTTGGCAGCGTGAGTGCCAGTGTTTCGTCTTCGTCCAAGTGGAACAACCTGCTATGCGTCGCACCCTGGATGCCAGCATGTACGGTGCGTTCAAGCCGCTAAAGCTAAGAACAGGAGCGGGCGACGAAGGCCAATATCCTTGGCTCTGCAGCCTCGGACGTCGACTACGTGGCCTTAGCTCCGAACGCTCCTGCTCCGTGGACGCGTTCGTAGAATTCTGGCTCATCGACCTTCTAGCATCGTGGAACAAGGCTTTGCGGGCTACGAGGCTTGTGTTGACACAGTTTGAGCCGGGAAGACTGAATTCGACAAGACGACTTTGACGACTACGAGGCCAGGTACCGCGGTGGCGGCTGCGACAACAACGGCGAGTTCTGCGTGACTTGGCTTCCCAGACAGCAACGCTGCATCCACGAAGTTCGAGTGCAGCACGACCGAACCAACGCACTTTTACCGAGTCTTTGGTTGTCGCCGGCTTTAATCGTTGTACCGGCACCTAAATTACAACGCTCGCCCTCCTTCAAGGGCATTTCACCAGCATTTGGCCCGCCGCATTCATTGCGTGACCTCGACCTCGCAGTTATTATAATAAATTTATTTTGACGAATGGAAATGCACGGTATTTGTCATATTTCGGTGGACTCCCCAACCGATGCGTGGGGTACGGAGCTCAATGAAGAAGAGAGAAAGAGCCACCGTAGCAGTGGTCTCGGGATTAATTTCGGACACCTGGGGTTCCTTAACGTGCACTGACTCAGCACAGCACTGGGGCGTGTTTTGGATTTCGCCTTCGTAGAAACGCGATCGCCGCGGCCGGAACTTCATTTGAAGTCGTCAGTTTCAGGAGCCTAACGCCTCAACTACTAACCAACCGCGGCCCGCAGCGTGTCACGAACACTATAGGACTAGCTTTAATGCAGTTGCGCTAAAGCCACGAAGTAGATAAGTGGCCGAAATGGCAACCCATGATGAAAACTCATAAGCACGCCAGCAAGTTTGATCACTTTTTAAGAACGGCATTTTTAGGCGTTGAGACCTACTAATGGCTGTCTCGTGGCCTTTAGCACGTTGCTAAGGCATTTAATCTTTCTGTATGCGGATGTGTTATTTTGACTAATACGATGTTTATTTACATGTGGAGTACATCACTGCAATGAAGGAAGGAGATAAAGCTTCTTCGGCTTTAGCTCTGCATGGCGTCTCGCTCCGAGAGCATATCCGCGGCGCCGAAGAAACGCTGCCGCATTTCGCCCACAAATTATGAAACTGACCCAGTGTTGGCCGTGATAGCGAATCGGGGAAGGTTTTTCCAGGCGTAAGCATTTCTTGGCTGATGAGCGGTGTGGACGGAAGTTGTAGACGGAAGCTCACTGCCAAAGCGTGCGCCCGAACTGTCAATCATAAGTTGTATGGTAATCAAAATGAAACATTTGATTAGGCAACATATATGTAGTGATAGTAGTGATAGGTATTAGATCGTAGCAAATAGTGAGAGATAATGATAGTGATAGCTACTCATAGTGAGAGTAATGGCTAGAGATAGTGATAATGATAGCTGCTCATAGCGATAATGAAGGTGACAGTGATGATGATAGCGATAGTGATAGTTTGTATAGCAACGATGGTGATAGCGATGAAATCTATAATTATTGGGATAGTCGGTAACAGCAATTGTGATAGCGCTGATGATGGTGACGATGATGATAGTGGTGATGACAGCACTGACGATGATGGCGAAAAAGTTCGTTGGTTCTAGACCGGTGAAGGACGCGGGTTCGAGCCCCGCAATGGTCGTGAGTTTGAATCCCGTGAAGGTCGCGTGTTCGAGTCCAGTGAAGGTCATGGGTTCAAATCCTGCAAAAGTCGTGTGAGTTCGAGTCCCGCAATGTTCGTGGGTTAGAGTCACGCGAATGTCGTGGGAAATGAAGAAGGGAGGGAGAAAGAGAGAAAAGGGACAGGCTTTCTCACTACCGCTTTTAAGCACACAGTGCAATCCTGTATTTTTTTTTCCTTTTCCACGGAAAGGAAGTGGCGCAGTAACTGTCTGACTTCTCGGTGGACACCACAAACCCACCCTGAAATGAAAATTTGAAATTAAGGACTTTTTTTAATTTTCAAATCAGGGTGGGTTTGAGAGAATAAAGGAAGAAAGAGATGCCGTCGTGGAGGGCTTCGGAATAATTTCGACCACCAGTTGATCTTGAACGTGTACTGACATCGCGGAGCACACGGGCGACTTAGCGTTTTGCCTACATCGAACCGCGGCCGCCGCTGTCGGGCTCGAACTCGGGCACCCCGGATCAGTAGCCGAGCACGCTAACCACTGAGCCACTGCGGCGGGTTGGCGTGTAAAGCTGCACTGAAACCGATGAAGAGCGGGAGCTTCGAAAGCAAAGGAAAGGCGCATAAGTGGCACACTGGGAAAGTGGACACCTCAGTCGCTCTTTAAGCTACTTGGCGGTAGTGACAGATGTGCGGTGCACTCGTTGGCATTCACAATGTTGTGGCAGAAACCCGCCACTGGAGCACCCGACCCCGGCGGGTGCGTTTTTATGGTGGCAAAACGCTAAGGCGCCCGTGTGCTGTGCGATGTCAGTGCACGTTAAAGATGCGCAGGTGGTCGACATTATTCCGGAGCCTTCCACTACGGCACCTCTTCCTTTCTGTCTTTAACTCCCACCTTTATCCGTTCTCTTACGGTGGGGCTCAGGTGTCCGCCTATATATGAGACAGATACTGCGCCATTTCCTTTCCCCCCAAAAAAACAATTTTTATAGGCCGGCGGCGTTCATTGTGTTATAGGCGTTGGCGCTGACAACATTCCGGATTCCGATGATTGGAGCATAACTGGCTCCCCGGGTCAGTGTACGCCTCATCGCGCTTTGAGGTACGTGGCCGTGGTGAGAAAGACGTGGGCTGCGTGCATTAGCGCTGACAACGTTGTGGCAGACACGCGGCACAGCAGTAATAAGGCCCCAGCGTTCATTGGGTGACCAACCTCACGCAATAAACCATTAACTGCCAGGGTGGCAGGGCGAACGCGCTGCCTATCCAGTGTTCTGAACGCCTTCACAGGCGCCCTTGTGCTGTGCGATGTCAGTGCAGGTTAAAGATAATATAATTGGTTTTTGGGGTAAAGGAAATGGCGCAGTATCTGTCTCATATATCGTTGGACACCTGAACCGCGCCGTAAGGGAAGGGATAAAGGAGGGAGTGAAAGAAGAAAGGAAGAGATTGGTACCGTAGTGGAGGGCTCCGGAATAATTTCGACCACCTGGGGATCTTTAACGTGCACTGACATCGCACAGCACACGGACGCCTTAGCGTTTTTCCTCCATAAAAACGCAGCCGCAGGGGTCTGGTGCTGCAGTGGCGGGTTTCTGCCACAACGTTGTGAATGCCAACGCATGCAGCGCATATCTGTCACTACCGCCAAGTAGCTTAAAGAGCGACTGAGGTGTCCACTTTCCCAGGGTGCCACTTATGCGCCTTTCCTTTGCTTTCGAAGCTCCCGCTCTTCATCGGTTTCAGTGCAGCTTTACACGCCAACCCGCCGCAGTGGCTCAGTGGTTAGCGTGCTCGGCTACTGATCCGGGGTGCCCGAGTTCGAGCCCGACAGCGGCGGCCGCGGTTCGATGTAGGCAAAACGCTAAGTCGCCCGTGTGCTCCGCGATGTCAGTACACGTTCAAGATCAACTGGTGGTCGAAATTATATCGAAGCCCTCCGCTACGACATCTCTTTTTGCCTTTCTTCTCTCAGTCCCTCCTTAATTCCTTGCGTTACGAAGCGGTTCAGGTGTCGTCGATATGTGAGGCAGATACTGCGCCATTTCCTTTCCCCATAATAATTAATAATTGGTTTTTGTGAAAAGGAAATGGCGCAGTATCTGTCACACATATCGTTGGACACTTGAACCGCACTTTAAGGGAATGGATAAAGGAGGGAGTGAAAGAAGAAAGGAAGAAAGAGGTGCCACAGTGGAGGGCTCCGGAATAATTTCCACCAACTGGGGATCTTTAACGTGCACTGACACCGCAAAGCACATGGGCGCCTTAGTGTTTTTCCTCCATAAAAACGCTGCTGCCCCGGTCGGATTCGAACCCGGGAACTCCGGATCAGTAGTCGAGCGCCCTAACCACTAAATTACCGCGTCTCCAGACCAACTTTGTTCACATGCGATGAGCTGAAGGTCTCACAAGGCCAAATGTGCGTGCTTGGCGAAACTCGCGGAACATGTCGTAGTAAAGCGTTCGCTTTAAGAGCAGTGAATTCTCATTCTTGCATAGTATTCTACTTGATGCAATTATATAGCCGTGAATACAATGCACACTGGTATCAGGGCATATCCCTTTGGTTCACTGAGGAGGCCCAAGCTCTCGCGCTGGGTTTGGGTATCATAGTCTTCATCAACTTCCATTCGGGTGGCGCGAACAAATCAACTTCTGTGTCCACTGCATTAGAGCACTACGCCATTGCCGCAGCCAAATATCCCGCGTGCATGCTTTTGCATTCACAGTGCGCAAGTAGTTCCAAGTGCCCTCTGTAATTTTTATAATTACAGCATGTGAGCATGCGACCTACCTTACAGCCAGTTTATACTCTAATGTAGAGTTAAAAAACTATATAAATAAATTCCACTAAAACGTTATGCTTTGCTTCTGCACTGGCACAGTTCGTCTTTTTGCCTTGCTGAAGAAAAAACGAAAACGAAACTGTTGCAGTCCCAGCCGCGGCGGCCGCGTTTCGTCGCAGGGGAAAGGCTGAACAATGTCCCTGCACTTAGCGAACCAGGCGCATTTTAGTGAGCTACACGTCGTCTAAAAAAAATCCGGAGCCCTTCACTACGGCGTCCTTCATAGCCCAATGTGCCGCCACGGGAACATTGAAGCCCAGAATGTCGAGTTTAAAATTAATTGGCGAAAACGAAACAAAAACTATTTTCCTTCTAGAAAGCTTCCCCGGAGGCAAGCCAAGACGAAGCCAGAACTTGCCGACGGTGGCGGCTCTCGTGTTCGAAAGTGGGCTAGGCTTGGTTTGCTTCAGTGCTCTTCGAAACGGTCTGCCTTAGGAGGACGCCGAAGTGTTTGATGAGTTGGTGCTGTCAGTGGAATCAACGTGGACGCTTTTGAAGATCAGGAAATTAGGGGAAAAAAGGAAGAGCTCGTGTTACCAGAACCTCGGACGCTTTCTGCTTGGCAGCGTGAGTGCCAGTGTTTCGTCTTCGTCCATGTGGAACAGACCTGCTATGCGTCGCACCCTGGATGCCAGCATGGACGAGTGCGTTGAAGCCCTAAAGCGAAGAACAGGAGCGGGCGACGAAGGCCATTATCCTTGGCTCTGCAGCCTCGGACGTCGACTACGTGGCCTTAGCTCCGAACGCTCCTGCTCCGTGGACGCGTTCGTAGAATTCTGGCTCATCGACCTTCTAGCATCGTGGAACAAGGCTTTGCGGGCTACGAGGCTTGTGTTGACACAGTTTGAGCCGGGAAGACTGCATTCGACAAGACGACTTTGACGACTACGAGGCCAGGTACCGCGGTGGCGGCTGCGACAACAACGGCGAGTTCTGCGTGACTTGGCTTCCCAGACAGCATCGCTGCATCCACGAAGTTCGAGTGCAGCACGACCGAACCAACGCACTTTTACCGTCTTTGGTTGTCGCCGGCTTTCATCGTTGTACCGGCGCCTAAATTACAACGCTCGCACTCCTTCAAGGGCATTTCACCAGCATTTGGCCCGCCGCAGTCATTGCGTGACCTCGACCTCGCAGTTATTATAATAAATTTATTTTGACGAATGGAAATGCAAGGTATTTGTCATATTTCAGTGGGCTCCCCAACCGATGCGTGGGGTACGGAGCTCAGTAAGGAAGAGAGAGCCACCGTAGCAGTGGTCTCGGGATTAATTTCGGCCACCTGGGGTTCCTTAACGTGCACTGACTCAGCACAGCACAGGGGCGTGTTTTGGATTTCGCCTTCGTAGAAACGCGATCGCCGCGGCCGGAACTTCATTTGAAGTCGTCAGTTTCAGGAGCCTAACGCCTCAACTACTAACCAACCGCGGCCCGCAGCGTGTCACGAACGCTATAGGACTAGCTTTAATGCAGTTGCGCTAAGGCCACGAAGTAGATAAGTGGCCGAAATGGCAACCCATGATGAAAACTCATAAGCACGCCAGCAAGTTTGATCACTTTTTAAGAACGGCATTTTTAGGCGTTGAGACCTACTAATGGCTGTCTCGTGGCCTTTAGCACGTTGCTAAGGCATTTAATCTTTCTGTATGCGGATGTGTTATTTTGACTAATACGATGTTTATTTACATGTGGAGTACATCACTGCAATGAAGGAAGGAGATAAAGCTTCTTCGGCTTTAGCTCTGCATGGCGTCTCGCTCCGAGAGCATAGCCGCGGCGCCGACAGAAACGCTGCCGCATTTCGGCCACAAATTATGAAACTGACCCAGTGTTGGGCGTGATAGCGAATCGGGGAAGGTTTTTCCAGGCGTAAGCATTTCTTGGCTGATGGGCGGCGTGGACGGAAGTTGTGGACGGAAGCTCACCGCCAAAGCGTGCGCCCGAACTGTCAATCATAAGTTGTATGGTAATCAAAATGTAAACATTTGATTAGGCAACATATACGCAGTGATAGTAGTGATAGGTATTAGATCGTAGCAAATAGTGAGAGATAATGATAGTGATAGCTACTCATAGTGAGAGTAAGGGCTAGAGATAGTGATAATGATAGCTGCTCATAGCGATAATGAAGGTGACAGTGATGATGATAGCGATAGCGATAGTTTGTATAGCAACGATGATTGATATCGATGATAGCGATAATTATTGGGATAGTCGGTGATAGCAATTGTGATAGCGATGATGATGGTGACGATGATGATGATAGTGGCGATGACAGCACTGATGATGTGGCGAAAAAGTTCGTTGGTTCTAGAGCGGTGAAGGATGCGGGTTCGAGCCCCGCTAAGGTCGTGAGTTTGAATCACGTGAAGGTCGCGTGTTCGAGTCCCGTGAAGGTCATGGGTTCAAATCCTGCAAGTCGTGTGAGTTCGAGTCCCGCAATGTTCGTGGGTTAGAGTCACGCGAATGTCGTGGGAAATGAAGAAGGGAGGGAGAAACTTAGACAAAAATGACAGGCTTTCTAACTACCGCTTTTAAGCACACAGTGCAATCCTGTAATTTTTTCCCTCCGCGGTGGCTCAGTGGATAGGGCGCTCGACTACTGATCCGGAGTTCCCGGGTTCGAACCCGACCGCGGCGGCTGCGTTTTTATGGAGGAAAAACGCTAAGGCGCCCGTGTGCTGTGCGATGTCAGTGCACGTTAAAGATCCCCAGGTGGTCGAAATTATTCCGGAGGCCTCCACTACGGACCTATTTGTTCCTCTCTTCTTTCACTCCCTCCTTTATCCCTTCCCTTAAGGCGCAGTTCAGGTGTCCAACGATATATGAGACAGATACTGCGCCATTTCCTTTCCACCAAAAACGAATTATTATTATTATTTTCCTTTTCCACGGAAAGAAAGTGGCGCAGTAAATGTCTGACTTCTCGGTGGACACCACAAACCCACCCTGAAATGAAAATTTAAAATTAAGCACTTTTTCTAATTTTCAAATCAGGGTGGCCCCGCCACGGTGGCTCAGTGGTTAGGGCGCTCGACTACTGATCCGGAGTTCGCGGGTTCGAACCCGACCGCGGCGGCTGCGTTTTTATGGAGGAAAAACGCTAAGGCGCCCTTGTGCTGTGCGATGTCAGTGCACGTTAATGATCCCCAGGTGGTCGAAATTATTCCTGAGACCTCCACTACGGCACCTCTCTCTTCCTTTCTTCTTTCACTCCCTCCTTTATCCTTCCCTTACGGCGCGGTTCAGGTGTCCAACGATATATGAGACAGATACTGCGCCATTTCCTCTCCCCGAAAACCAATTATTATTATTATTATTATTATTATTATTATTAAATCAGGGTGGGCTGAGAGAATAAAGGAAGAAAGAGGTGCCGTCGTGGAGGGCTCCGGAATAATTTCGACCACCAGGGGATCTTTAACGTGTACTGACATCACTCAGCACACGGGCGCCTTAGCATTTCGCCTGCATCGAAACACGACCGCCGCTGTCGGGCTCGAACCCGGGCACCCCGGATCAGTAGCCGAGCACGCTAACCCCTGAGCCATCGCGGCGGGTTGGCGTGTAAAGCTGCACTGAAACCGATGAAGAGCGGGAGCTTCGCAAGCAAAGGAAAGGCGCATAAGTGGCACTCTGGGAAAGTGGACACCTCAGTCGCTCTTTAAGCTACTTGGCGGTAGTGACAGATGTGCGGTGCACGCGTTGGCATTCACAACGTTGTGGCAGAAACCCGCCACTGAAGCACCCGACCCCGGCGGCTGCGTTTTTATGGTGGCAAAACGCTAAGGCGCCCGTGTGCTGTGCGATGTCAGTGCACGTTAAAGATCCGCAGGTGGTCGACATAATTCTGGAGCCCTCCACTACAGCACCTCTTCTTTTCGGTCTCCCACCTTTATCTGTTCTCTTACGGCGGGGCTATGGTGTCCACCTATATATAAGAAAGATACTGCGCCATTTCCTTTCCCCCACAAAAGAAAACAATTATTATAGGCCGTCGGTGTTCATTGTGTTATAGGCGTTGGCGTTGACAACATTCCAGACTCCGATGATTTTGAGGAAACGAAGGGAGCATAACTGGCTCCCCGGGTCCGTGGACGCCTCATCGCGCTTTGAGGTACGTGGCCGTGGTGAGAGAAAGACGTCGGCTGCATGCATTAGCGCTGACAACGTTGTGGCAGACACGCGGCACTGCAGTAATAAGGCCCCAGCGTTCATTGAGTGACCAACCTCACGCGATCAACCATTAATTGCCAGGGTGGCAGGGCGAACGCACTGCCTATCCAGTGTTCGGAACGCATTCAAAGGCGCCCGTGTGCTGTGCGATGTCAGTGCAGGTTAAAGACCCCCAGTGGTCGAAATTATTTCGGAGCCCTCCACATCGACACCTCTTTCTTCCTTTCTTCTTTCACTCCCTCCTTCATCCCTTCCCTTAAGGCGCGGCTCAGGTGTCCAACGATATTTGAGACATACTGCGCTGTTTCCTTTCCGCAAAAACTAATTATTATTAATAAAAGTACCCACTTTTTTCAATTTTAATTTTCAGTATTCAATTTGCCGCCAAGCTACCGTGCGACCCAATAACGCTATCACGTCATGGTTCTAAGATGAAGTTCAGGGTTACCTAAGTTTACCTCTTCAGCGAATCTCAGGAGTAAAATGTGGCAGAAAATGGAATCTTTGCTCGTTTTTCTGACGATTACATTATAGAATATTTTATCGGTTTTTCTTGAATGCTAGATTCCTAACCACTAACAAAATACAAAAATTTTGAGGGGACACTCAAGCTCTGCCTTAACAGTATGACATGATAGTGTTAATGAGTTAATGACGATATAAGCGGAACTGGTCAATTGGCAACTTCACATTGATACAGTTTTGTGCGTTTTTATCGTGAAGAATAAAAAATTTCCCCGCCTCAACCACTGGCTCGTTTGTGGTGAAATTGCACACAGAGGTTGTGTATTATGGTAGCTTTTGTATCGTAGCAAGTTTGACAACGGTACTTATTTAATTGAGCCGTGCACGATGCAAAACCATAATTGCTTGATTCGACGGCGAACCGAAACCTGAAAACGCCTTTCTTTCGCTGAAGGGCGGCAGTGGTGCCACCTGTTTTCTGCTGTCACCCTCCGATGATTTCGAAGGGTCACGGGAGATGATATTTGCTAAATTGGATGAAGTCACTCAGCAGAAAATTAGATCAAACAATATTATTTGAAAGGCAAAGCCTTGTAAAATCAGCTCTGACGTTTTTTTTCCCGCTCAGTTACCCGAAAATGTTGGAAGCGCTTCAGTTGAAGCAGCCAAAACGGTCGGAACTGGGTAATCAAAGGGCCCGCGCTTCTTGCAACGCTCGCCTTGGCGCCCTGTCATGACGCATTCAACTGCAGAAAACAGATGGCGCCACTGCCCTCTTCGGAGAAAATACGGCGTTTGCGGATTTCGGTTCGGACTACTGATCCGGAGTTCCCGGGTTCGAACCCGACCGCGGCGGCTGCGTTTTTATGGAGGAAAAACGCTAAGGCGCCCGTGTGCTGTGCGATGTCAGTGCACGTTAAAGATCCCCAGGTGGTCGAAATTATTCCGGAGCCCTCCACTACGGCACCTATTCTTCCTTTCTTTCACTCCCTCCTTTATCCCTTCCCTTGCGGCGCGGTTCAGGTGTCCAAAGATATATGAGACAGATACTGCGCCATTTCCTTTCCGCAAAAACCAATTATTATTATTATTAATAATATTATTATTATTATTATTATTATTATTATTATTATTATTATTATTATTATTATTATTATTATTATTATTATTATTATTATTTCGGTTCGCCGATCTCGACGCAGGCAGTAATGTTTTTGCATCATGCACGGTTCAACTAAGTTAGTACCCTTGGTAAACTTGCTACGATCCGAAAGTTACCATAATACGCTAGCTCTGTGTGCTGTTTCACCGCAAACGAGCCGAGAAATTTTTGAATCTTCTCGATAAAACCGCACAAAGAAATTTGGAGGACGCTTGTGCTTCGCCTTTAAGAGCAGGACGTGACAGCGTGTTGCAGCATTGCCAAGGAATCCACGGAACGCCATCGTCCTTTGGTGCGACCTCTTGCCCGGACAATTTAAGGAAAGGAGACATATATTGGTGGACACCCGAACAGCGCTGTAAGGGAAGGAAAATGAAAATAATTTTTTTCAGGAAAGGAAAGGACGCCTAAGATATCTTGCTGGACACCCGAACCGAGCCGTAAAGGAAGGTATAAAGGAGGGAGGGAAAGAAAAAAGAGAGAACTGAAAGTTGAAAGTTGGATTTTGAGGAAAGGCGCAGCGCTGCGCAGCGGCGAAACACCTGTGGCTCGGTGGCACTAGTGACGATTGCGCAGTAATGACTAGGGAGCGAGAGAGAAAAAAATTGGCAGTGGCTTAGCTAGGCTATGTCAGGATATACGTAACAAAAGTTAGGTATAGCATGGTTAGCCTTGGTTAATCTTGATTGCAAGTCCAGGTTTGTGTTTTTGTCTAGCTATGTTGCTGTTGCATTAAAGACGACACGTTGTCGCCGTCCATACTGCCGCCTCAACTGTGGTTGCGGCGCACGCGAGCTCTCCTTTTCAACCCTCCACATGTTACCAGGCATGCTACGCAGCTGGCGAAGCGAGCGGCGGCGCGCGCAACGACGAGGAAAGCTGTGTGACGTCATACCAAACGGCGGCGGCGAGTCGCGCGGTGTGAAGTCATGCCAGATGGCGCGGCGAGCGCGCGAAGCACAGTAACCGTTTCAAATATCTCGGTGGAGACCGAACCGCGCCGTAAAGGAAGAGATAAAGGAGGGAGGGAAAGAAGAAAGAGAAAACTGAAAATTGAAAGTTGGATTTTGAGGAAAGGCGCGGAGCTGCGCAGCGGAGGGATACCTGTGGCTCGGTGCTACTAGTGGCACATGCGTAAGGAGCGAGAGAGAGGGAGAGAGAAATATCCACGGCGAGGCGCGCGATCTGATGTCATGTGCCTCCTCGGAGCACCGCCACGGCGAAATCGCATGTTCGGGGCCAGTAAAGCTTTCGCTTGAATACTGTATGTCCCTGGGAGCGGTGGCTCAGTGGTTACGGCGCTCGGCCTTTATCTCTTTCCTCACGGCGCAGTTCAGGTGTCCGCCGATATGTGAGGCAGATACTGCGCCATTTGCTTTCCCCCAAAACCAATTTTCAATTTTTTTTTCAGTGGTGCAGCGGTTAAAGAATGCGCCACTGCCCTCCAACGGCAGGTGCTGCCACCGCTGGGTCCTGTGCGACCCATGTTGCGCTTCGCGAGCAACCTCTCGCGACCAGTCGTTAATTATATCTCATCTGTCAGAGTGTACAAGTGAAATGAAAAGAGGTGATCGTTATGGCAAAGTGGCGGAAGCCACCAGCTACCGAAACCAATGAGCATATGGGATCTCTTTAATTGTAGTTCTTCATCAATGGGAGCTAAATAAAAGCTGAAGAAAAAATTGGCTGTGGTTTAGCTTAATTTTTTTTTCGTTTGGTACGTGGCGATGAGGACGCCGGCAGCCTATTGATGGCTGCTGGCGGGGTTTTCGCACAGCGAGACAAGTAACGATGTTGCATTAAAATATCTTTCCTGCTGGTGCGCTTAGCAATTTTCTTATGTCTCACAATTTCTGCAGCTTTATGTTCCCCGTGGCCTTCTCAGCGCAACAGCATTAACGTTTGTTTAACGTGCACGTCCCGCCCCGGTTGATCAGTAACAAACGTTGGGCTCCTGACCCCGGGGACGTCAGAAAAAATTCCGGCCGCGGCGGCCGCATTTTGCCAAAAGCGAAATCCTAAACACGCCCCTGTGCTGATCGAGCTATGCCAATGCACGTTGAGGAACCACAGGAATCCGGAGACCCCTGCTACGGGGCCTCTTTCTCTCTTCATCATTTAACCCCATCGCCCACGGAGCAGTTGAGGCGTTCACCGGGATATGACAAAATTACCGCCTGCATTTGCATTCGTCCGAATCAATTTATTAGAACGTTCGCAAGGTCGAGGCTACTCAGGCACTGCGGCGGACCCAAGGCTCGCTTTGTTCCTGACTCACTTTGTATGTGAACACTTGAACTACGCAGTGAGAAAATGCAAAAGCAGCCCGCGGAACGTAACGCGTTACAGCTACCGCTGTGTCCCCTAAATAGTTTATAAGAAAGCTGTTACAGCTCTTGCCGTAAAAAAAAGGCTTAGGCTGGAAATTAGCTCAGCTATTCCAGGATATACAAAGCGAAAGCTGTCGGCGTGCATTGTGTTTATTGGCGTTGGCGTTGACACCGTTCCAGACCGATAATTTTGAGGAAAGGAAGCGCGCATAACTGGCTTGCTGGTCAATGGACGCTTCATTCGAGCTTTGAGGTACGTGGCGGTGGCGAGAGAAAGTTGTGGGCTCAATGCACTGGCGCTGACAACCTTCTGGCAGCCACGAGACACTGCGGCAATACGCCGCAGTGTTCATTGGGACTGTGGGCGCGCCGCATGTCCAGTGTGCGGAACACACTCAAAAGTTAGACGCTCAGCCGCGTCTTCTCGGCTAGATCACGTGATCAGGCAGCAGCCGCTCCGGGGTTGTGGAGCCCTGCCGCAGCAACGGCGAAGACTCGGCTTGGCGGCGCGGCAAAGTCACGTGATGGGCTGTTATGGCAGCGGTGCAGCCAGGAAATCCAAGTTCAAACTTGTGGCGACGGCGAAATCACTCCGACGATGGTAGTTAACACTTTCGCTTTCAAAAACCTCCCTTGTCTTCCCAGCGGAGCTGCAAAAACGCTTGTGACAGCTCAGTATTTGCGGCGCTGGACCTGCACATGAAGCCGAGCACACGGGACCAAATTCCGGCTGCGGCGGCAGCATTTAAACGAAGGCGAAATCCTAAAGATACCCGTTCGCTGCGCTATGTCAGAGTACGTTAACCAACCCCAGGTCGTCGAAACTAATCCAAACACCTATCCCATGGGGCCTATTAGCCCTCATCTCCCCGGCGCAGTTGGGAGGTACGCCGAGATATGAGAGAATTGCCGTCCATTTCCGTTCATCGAAATCAATTTACTGTAAGGATCGCGAGATCAAAGTCACGCTGCAATGGGCCCAAGCTTTGACGAAATCTGCTCCCAGGCTCAAGCCAGTAATTGGTGTATAGAACGACACACTGTAGGTTGAGCGCCGGTGCAACGATGAAAAATAATAATGATAATAATAATTGGTTTTTTGGGGGAAAGGAAATGGCGCAGTATCTGTCTCATATATCGTTGGACACCTGAACCACGCCGTAAGGGAAGGGAAAAGGAGGGAGTGAAAGAAGAAAGGAAGAATGAGGTGCCGTAGTGGAGGGCTCCGGAATAATTTCGACCTAAAACGCGGTTCAAAGTGCGTTCCATCGTACTACACTCGAACCTCGTGGATGCAGCGATGTTGTCTGGGCAGCCAAGCCATGGGCATCTCGCCGTCGTTTCCGTAGCCAAAATCCTAATACCAGGCCCTGTAATCATCGGGGTCGTAACAGGAACGCACGTCGCCCTCCTAAAACTGAAACTCCGGCCTTGTGGCCAGCAAAGCCGTGTTCCCCAAGGCAACGTAGTCGATAAGCCAGCATTCTATGAACGCGTCCGCGGAGCAGGAACGTTCGGTGCTAAGGCCACGTAGCAGGCGTTCCTGACTCCATCGCCAAGGGTAATGGCCTTCGTCGCCCGCTCCTGTTCTTCGCTTTAGGGTCCGTAACACTGCGTTCATGCTGGCAGCCAGAGCGCGACGCGCAGCACGTTTGTTTCTTCCACTTGGACGAAGACGTAATGTTGTTACTCATGCTGTGCGTGCAGAAAGCGTCGGAGGTTCTCCTCGTAACACGAGCTCTTGCTTTTTGCTTTGCTCCTATTATCGGATCTTCAGGTGCATCCCCGCTGATCTCACAGAAATCACACTATCTGTTCAAACGCAAGGGAGTCCTCCGTTGTCACAGCATTTGGAGGAGAAACCGAGCAAACGAAGCCTCTCACGCGTGCTACCACGCTTTCAAACATGACAGCTGCCACCACCAATGACTTCTGGCTTCTTCTTGGCTTGTCTCCAGGGCAGTCTCTTAAAACTTCAGACTAGATGCGAACCCGACCGCGGCGGCTGCGTTTTTATGGAGGAAAAACGGTAAGGCGCCGTGTGATGTGCGATGTCAGTGCAAGTTAAAGATCCCCAGGCGGTCGAAACTATTCTGGAGACCTCCACTATGGTGCCTATTTTTCCTTTCTTATTTCACTCCCTCCTTTATCCCTTCCCTTACGGCGCGGTTCTGGTGTCCAACGATATATGAGACAGATACTGCGCCATTTCCTTTCCCCAAAAAGCAAATATTATTGTTATTATATTATGTGGAAGTTCTTGTTTCGGTTTTCTCTGTTAAATCTGAATTGTAAATTGGTTTTTTATACTAGATGTTAAACTTCTTGTTTCGGTTTTGTCAGTTAAATCTGAATTGTAAATTGTGTGGTTTAACATCCCTTAGCGACACGGGGGCTATGAGGGACGCCGTAGCTGAGGACTTCGGAATTATTCAGGCCGTTTGGAGTTTCTTAAAGTGCGCCGTCATCGCTCAGTACATGGGCGCTTTTCGTGTTTCGCTAATCTAAGTGAGGCTGTCGCGGCCAGAATAGGACCGCTACCGTTTTCGTGTTTTTATTTTTGCAGGAAGGAAAACAAAGAAAAACAACTGTAAGGAAAGACTTCGCTACGCTTTCCACATCGTGATAGTTCACGCAGAGTGAAAGAAAGATAGACGAAATATTTCATAACGCACTTTCGCAAAGAGCACAGCTTGTATAAAACCTTTAATGAAAAGAAAGTGGCACAAATTATAATGAAATACAATGAGAATTATTTATTTATTTACTTATTGAATGGGCAATACATGGTACTGCCTTTGGGGCAGGACAAAAGGAGGTAGTCTCCTGACGGGGCCCTGGCCGCACAGGGCGCAACAGCAGCGGTTACAAAATACATGTAGACAGTACACATCCAATTGGACATGACGATTACCGTACAAAAATGCGCATGAAATGTGGGACAAGCTGAAAAAAAAAGGAACACATGTTATTGTTAACACTCTGTACAATAACACTTATACATGTTTTGCGACCTCGAGAATGTCTGGATAAGTATTACATTATTTCATAATTTGATGATCAATTGTCTGTTTAGCATAATTTTTCCTTGGTTTATTTATGACAATGAAAGTCCTACGCAAATTGTGGCCAGTATCTGTATATAGATAGTGACTAACGAATCAAGTGCAATTGCTTGATACTTTAGAAAATAAGTACGCAGATAATTTCTGTATGTATATTTCGTGAAAAGGTCGGATATTTTGTGTTCTCCTTAAGGTTACAAGGTGTACATTTTCCTTATATAGGGTTCTAATCGCCATTCGCTGCAGTGCAGATAGTCTATCATTATCAGTCTTAATTCCAGTTCCCTACTGATGTGTGTACTAATTAAAGTGTCAGTGTACAAGTGAAAAAAAAGCTGCTTTTTGAGCCTGTCTAGGACAAGATTCCTAAGGCGGCATAACATTCAAATTCATCTCGCTACTTTCATTTTTATACTTTCTACACGATAGGACAATGTTAGGTTCGACTGAAAAGTAACACCTAAAAATTAATTACGATCTACGCACTCAAGCAATGCATCATTAAACTTCACGTTTATATTGAAGACATTGGGCTTATTTTTAGAAGAAAATGTAATGCATTTTTTTATCTATTGGAAGCTTGTTTGTTGATACCCATAAACTGAGCTCATGCAATCGTGCGTTTCACGTGGCCTCAAGTTCCTCAAGGCTCTCTCCGGAAAAAAATACACTTGTATCATCAGCATACAGCAGCACTTCTCCCGCTGACCAAATGTTAACGATGTCATTTATATGCTGAACGAATAACAACGTGCCGAGTATACAGCCCAGAGGAACGCCGTATTTAATGTTACCTTTCCCCGATGCAATGCCGTGTATTGATATGAACTGGGATCTCGCATATAGATAACTGCGTATAAGACTTTGTGTGATGCCTCTAAAGCCATATGCCTCGAGGTTGTTGAACACGATAGGGTTCTGTATAGAATCGAATGCCTTCCGAAAATCTAAGTAAATTCCAATGTTAAATAACTTAGCTTCAATATTACGAATGATTTTGTTTTTAATGCGCAGCTGGGCCGTTTCAGTTGACGTTCCTTTTTGAAATCCGTACTGCTGTTCGACGATAACTTTCTTTGACAATAAAAAGGTATTAAATCGTTTATATAGGATACGCTCTGCAACTTTGGAGAACAGTGATAAGGCTTAGATTGGTCTGTAATTGTTTAGCTCATTCTATTTACAACCTTTGTGTATTAAAGTAACACGAGCAATTTTTAATCTTTGTGGAAAAACACCAAGTGATAACATTTGGTTGTAAATATGGGTTAGGTTCTTTGCGATAACACTAGCAACTGCTTTAATCGGTAGGGCTTTAATATCATCTTCGCCAGCTGCAGATTTGTTGTCAAGATAACTCAACAGAGAAACTTCATCGTCACATGTAGGAGCAAGAAATACACTGTCATTTACGACATCATTAATATATTGTAAAGGGCTGCACTCTGGTTGGTAATCGGGCACGGTCAATGGAGCTCCGACATTTATGAAATAATTATTAAGCTAAGCCTAGCGACGGTGGCGTGTCAGCGGCTGCATTCCTTTCTTCCACGGCCCACCAGCCCCATCACCCGACCGACCCGACCGGTTCCCTCACTTGCTCCCCGACGGACGGTCCTGACGGTGCGCTTGCCTCGCTTCGGGCTCTCCTCCTCGACGCACTTGAGGGAATCTCGTTTCTGAGCGACGAGGTCGCCCAGCTGCGGGAGGAGAATGAGCGCCTTCGTGGTGACAACTCGCGGGCGCTCGCTCTCCAGGCCGAGGTCGTTGCCTCTCTGCGGCTGATGTTCGCAGCCTACGCGAGGAGCTTGCGCGGCGCCCTGCTTCATCGCAGCGTGATCCGCCATTCGTCGAGCGCCTGTCCGCGAGCAGTCCTTCCCGTATGTTCCAGCCATCCAAGAGCTACTCTGCTGCCCTTCACTGTGGGATGGCACCCGTTGATTTGGTCACCCGCCCGACATCTGTATCTGTTCCCCCACTTATAGTTAACTCGCCTCAGGCGCAGAAGAACCACCGAAGCCCAGCCATCACTGGCTCGTCGAGCTCATCCAGTCTGAACGTCGCCAGACCTCAGAAGCGCCCGAAGGCTATTTTCGTCTCCAAGTTGTGCCCTCAGACAACGTCGGCTGATCTGACGAACCATCTGAAGTCCGTGAACGTCACCCCCTTTCCTGCCGGCAGTTGAAAACGAAATATGACTCTTACTCGTCCTTCTGCCTCACAGTCAGCGCGGAATTTTACAATCAGCTTGTTGACCCTTCGATGTGGCCTACGGGCTGCATCTTCAAGGCTTTTCGTGGAAAGCTCCTGGATGGTATGTTGCATCCTTCCGAGCTGACGGTTGATCGCAGTCAACCCTAACTTGGATATATATTACCAAAGTGCCCGAGGTCTTCGGACTAAGGGACCTGTATTTTTTTCCAATGTATTAGCCTCTTGTTATTCGGCTGTTGTCATTACTGAGACCTCGCTGTCTAGCGAAGTTAACTCAGGTGACTTCTTTCCTAATAACTATTCTGTTTTTTTTTGAAGTGACCGCCTGAATCAGCTTCTAAACAAAAGGGAGGGGGAGTGCTCATTGCTATTGACAGTTCCGTGTAGTGCGTTCGGCGTTCCGACCTGAAAACCATCGAAGAATCTGTCTGGTTAGAGCTCACTTTAACTCGACATCAAAAACTTTTATTGGCAGCTTTCTACATTTCCCCTAATCTGCCTCCTCCTGCCTACGATGATGTACTACATTCTATCGAGTATGTTATCACTTCTCATAGCAAGCACAAACTACTCATTTAGGGGATCTTAATACTCCAGGTATTAACTGGAATACCTTTACATATTCTCACAACAGTCATTTTGTAGTTAGTAAGTGCAACCGGCTTTTAGATTTCACAGCTTTTAACACCTTGCAGCAACACAATTTAATTGAAAACTGTAGTGGCAATGTTCTTGACATTTCTTTATCTAATTTTGAAAATGTTCGAGTCTCGACATCTGACATCTCACTTACTCGTTGTGACAAATTTCATCCTCCAATTCTAATAACGGCTTCGGTTTCTGTCCCACCTTCTGCTAATTCAAATCGTGCGCGGAATTCCCCCCGTTTCGCTTCATCCTCCAATTCTAATAACGGCTTCGGTTTCTGTCCCACCTTCTGCTAATTCAAATCGTGCGCGGAATTCCCCCCGTTTCGCTTACGCACTTGGCGACTATGTTGGTCTCGTCGGTTTTTTCTCTTCCGTCGACTGGTCCGTTTTAAACGAAATCAGCGATGTTGACGAACAAGTGCGTCGCTTCACTGAAATAGTTCTCAATGGTATGGGCCAGTACATACCTCTGCACACTCCTGCTCGCAGCAAGTTTCCGTTATGGTTTTCCAAGGAACCTAGAACAGCGCTGAAACTTAAGGAGCGGGCCCACCATAATGCGAAACGCCCTGGGCTGGATACATTGGCAGATGAATTTCGCCGCTTGCGTTCCCTTTGCAAACGCCTGTACAAGCGGGATCATGAGTCCTATCTTGAATATTTAGAGAATAGTGCCTCTAATCGTCCTGCTGAATTCTGGCGATACGTTCGCAAGCGTTCGAATAAATCTGATTGTCATATTGCCGCGAAGCTTGCTTTTTGTCTGGAACCTGCTGCTCTCGCTCGCAGGGCGAACTTTTGGCTCAGTCACCCCCCGGCGCTGCTTCGCTTGGGGGATCTTCTTATCGCGGCAGGCACGCCGCATTATCAATTTTCTGGGACGCGAGACGCGATCAGAGTTATCTCGATTTTTCCTAGCCTCGCGCAAGTGTGCCTACTATGTTCTGGAACTTTCCTTGCCGCCTTTAAAATCGAGCACGGCTAAGAGCGGCGGGCATTCTGTTAGTCGACGACCGCCGAGCACGTTCGCTGCTATCGCCGCCGCTGAGTTTTCAGAGCTGTTCTTAGTGGGCGTAAGCCAGCCTATTAAAGCATTCTCTTACGAGCTGCTCTGTGCCTTCCTCAAGACCGGACCCCAGTCGGTGCTACGTGACCCCGGCGGAGTTCCCGTCACCACCTCGTGACAATATTCACTTAGTTGACTCTCATGGGAATGAAATTCGGAATGTCGCTGACGGCTTTGCTCAAAACTTTTCCTCCGTGTACAAATCTGCACGTTGCGATTCCGTATGCCTTCCAGCTGGCGCACCTAATTCCGTTCTTGTTGACGAGAAGTTGGTAAGTTAGAGTCTTAAGTGTTTGAAACCATCTTTTTCCCCTGGACCTGATGGCATTCCAGCCGCAATAATAAAAGCCTTCAATAGTACCTTCGTCCCTGTTTTAACCACGATATTTGATAACTGTTTGAAAAATCTGCCTTTCCCCGCGTGTGGAAAACGGCGCGTGTTTTCCCTGTCTTCAAATCAGGAAACAAATCTGATGTTTCGAACTACCGCCCCATTTCTCTTCTTTGTGCAACCTCTAAGCTTTCTGAATTAGCTTTGCACAAAGTACTTTCCTTCCACCTCAAACATGTAATCATACACAATCAGCATGGTTTCATAAAAGGTCCTTCTACTACAACTAACCTAGTGACTTTTATGACGTATACATCAGCTGAAGTCCTTCAGAGGAGTCAGGTAGACGCTGTGTACTGTGATTTGAGCAAAGCTTTCGACGTTGTTACTCACTCATTACTTCTTCAAAAGCTTCTGCTGTTTGAGATCGACGTTTCAATTGTAGCCCTCCTACGCAACTATCTTCTTGATCGGTCCTGCTTTGTCAGTGTAAATGGACAGACCCCATTTGTTTACACTCCAACCAGCGGAGTTCCTCAGAGCTCGGCATTAGGCCCGCTTCTGTTCTCTGTTTTTATCAATGACGTTTCCACCGTGGTCAAAAACTCCTCGTTTCTCCTTTATGTGGACGATATAAAAATATAAAAATGTTCAAGGCAATACATACTCTCCATGATTGCTTGTCATTGCAATCGGACATATCCACCTTCTCTGATTGGTGCTTGAAGAATGGGCTCACTCTCAATTCATCTAAAACCAAGGTTGTCTCATTTACGCGTAAAACGCACAGTCTTATCTACTCTTATTCTGTGAATGGTAGGCCGCTGCCCAGGGTTGATGAAATTAATGACCTCGGCGTACTTTTCGACCGTAGCCTCAGCTTCTCCTTTCATACACAATGCATTGCTCTACGGGCTATGCGTACACTCGGCTTCATCTGCAGGCTTTCAAGAGAGTTTCGAGCCCCACTTCCTTTCTTTAAGCTCTACCTCTCCATATGCTTGCCGCTTTCGGAATATGCGTCTGTTGTTTGGAGCGGCACTTGCCAGTGGAACTGTGAAAAAATCAACAGAGTTCAGCTAAAGTTTTTACGCATATTTCAACATCGGTTTTCTTGCAAAAATTCCAGCTCTCGTGCCAGACGAAGTAACTCACTGCAGCTTCCTTCTCTTAGCTGCCGTCGTGGGAGGGCAGATATAATTTTCTTGTATAAACTTCTTCATGGTCACATTCTATGCCCTCAGCTCCTAGCACGTATCCTTTTGCGTGTACCGCGAAAGAGCATAAGGAAATTCACACCATTCCAAGTTTCTGCGCTCCTGCACTCCCTCTCCCCTCTGGACAGAATGCAAAAGTTGTTTAATTCTCTTTGTCCTCACCTTGATATATTCGAAAATTCTCTCCCTTCCTTTATATTGGATGTCCGTGACGTTCCACTTTGAGCACTCTTTTTCTCTTACATAACTTCCCCTTTCATGCATTTTGTCTTTCCTACACTTGTGCATTTGCATCGGTATTATGTTGTTTTTCTCCTTAATTGTTCATCACGTCTACTTCTTTCCATTAATATTATTTCTTTAATACTGTGTACTCACGCCTGATTGTCTATAACGCGTTCCCTAATTACATTTCTTATTGTGTATAATTGTATTTCTAGCTTATATTTCAGAGGTTTCTTATTCGTTCATATTAATATTGGCTTTATTCTTGTTTGTATTTTGCTATATGCTCTACTTGGCTGTTATCGGTCGTTCTTGTGTTCATTCTCTTTGTTTATTGTTTCATTAGTTATTTATATGTCTGTTGCCTGTTCTAGCTGTTTTCATTTACCGCTGTTCTCGATGTTTTCTTGTTTTCGCTTTTTTGCTTCATGATTGCTGTCACGCCTAGTTTATGTGTCTTTTTTTTCTATCGCCTTGACTGCTGCATTACCTCCCCTGAGTGTCTTCCTTTGTGGTGAAATAAATTTACATTTTGTGCGTGTGAATGGTGTACCAGCACCAAGACCTTTGGGTTGTTCCTGGGCAGCGAAAAATAAAGATTGATTATTATTATTATTATTATTATTATTATTATTATTATTATTATTATTATTATTATTATTATTATTATTATTATTATTATTATTATTATTATTATTATTATTATTATTTAAGCTGTTCCTGAACCGTTTAAATTCCTGCAGTGCTTGAACGTCACGTGTTTTTAGAAACAGAATAAACATTTTTTTCCTTTTGCTTGATGCGCTCGTAAAGATCCTTATTTATCCATGGTCTCGAGGCTTTTTTGTACTGAAGCACAAGTGATAAAGAAAAGGCAACATTATAGCAATATTGTAGTGTGGAAATTAATGCATCGTATGACTCAAAGGGATCACTTTCAGAGCACACATTTACCCATTTTTGCTCTCAGCGCAACACGAACGGGACACAAGACGAAGGACTAGCACAAACATGCCTTCGTCTTCTGTCCCGTTTGTGTTTCGCTGAGAGCGAAAATGAACACTTACCAACTCGCCCAAACTTCCGCCTTGCTGAACATTTACCCATTGTGAGCTAGCATCTAAAGACCTGAACAAACTGACCCTATGGTGATTCATATGTATTCTAGTGTATTTTATACTTTGAGAATTTCCATCTATGGGAGGTGCTGCAAGTATGGATATGGATATCAGAACACAGGACAGCGGAAAAAGTTTTATCCTTATTATCACTTTTAATTTCGAAAACAGCGTTTCATAACACCTCGAAGGAACCTAATATCGAATTTTACGCAGCTAAAATTCCGGTTAGACAAGAAACCGTGAAACTGTCGTTTACAAGTGAGTATGCAATTGTTCCAGAGTTTCTCCGTTATACTGCGCCTCTTCACCGTTATCGCGGGTATCGTTGCTTGACACTGCTAGGGCGGTGGTAACGTGAACAGTATTGCTGCTAACAACGGTAGCTCCATTCGGATGACCTCTTGCACTCGGAACGCTCGTACTGCGCATTCGTTTCAACGGAACAGGTGATTGCGGCGTAGTCATTTCAACAGGTCGGTGCCTATGAGTTGACTGGACGAGAATGACTGCCCACCCTAGCGTCACGATGAATGCGAAGACGAGGTAGACGGCTACGCATAGGTCGCATGGGATGCTGCACCAGAAGAGGCCCCTTTGTTCTTCACGTTCGACAGGCCGTATTCCTTCGGGTGTCGATGACGCCTGTGTTCATGGCGAGCGTGTCTGCCCCGGCCGTGATGGTTTTGTGGGAAGAAGTGGAGACTGCGCCGGCCTCAGGTGCTGTTGCTTCGTTGTGGGCAGATTGTCCAGCGCTGTGTAATACAGGCTGGGCGCTGAGTCGGAAAATTTCAGCACTGAGCTACCGTGTGGTGCTGTCCGGTAGTTGTTGTTGTTGTTAGCCTATCAAAAGATGGCACATACCCACACTGGGGGATCGGCCAAGAATCGGGTGGCTATTCACCTGAACGCAGTTAACAAAAAGGAAAAGCACGTGGGAGCGCAACACCGGTGAATTTTTCGTCATGAACAGAAAAGGGATGAGTGTTTTGATTTTAGAGTTTTAACAATAGTAATAAAGAGAGTGATTAAATATTAATGATTTAGTCAAAATGTAATAATTGATAGAAAAGAAAAGGTTGGAACACTTAGCAAGGCAGTCGGTGAGATTCTATCAGGAAATTTTGAACAGCGGTGCAAACAGATCTGTGGCTGAACCCAAATGTGGAGGCGCCAAATGATAGCAAGAGCGGGCTGCTCAAACTAAGGCCAAGATGCTGCAAGGGCTCCTCCAGCAACCTTTTTCTCAGTGAGTTGAATCGGCGACAATACAGCCAAAAATGTTCAATAGATTCTGGCTCACGGCAAAATGCACAAAGGGGAGAGAGTGC